>LPNX010441350.1:1879-26879 GCA_001517045.1 Pseudotsuga menziesii | reverse complement strand
TGATGATGGTGATGGTGATGATGATGATGATGATGGTGATGAGGATAATGATGATGACGATGATGATCATGATGATGAAGATGAACATGATGATCATGATGATGAAGATGAACATGATGATGAAGATGACCATTATGATGATGATGATGAACGCTATTTTGATTTTACAAAACGCGCACACGATGTGTTTGTATATAACGCGCACGCGTTTTGTTCATTTACAACGCGCATGCGTTTTTCTTTAACTAAATCGTGCTCGTGTAGTTTTTAAATTCAAAAATTTATTCCCTCCAAAGGATAAGGCCGAGCCTCCACCCACGCTTTCATGGAATTCCTATGCCTATGTGTCTGCTTTGTACTTTGCTTTGGATTCAACATGCATGTGCCTTGGAGTATGATAAACCATGGCAAATTCAGCATTATATCCAAATTTTTAATATGCTCGTGTTTAGCGGTTCGTCTGATTATGCTGCACACCTCAATTTTTTATGAGATTTTAGAAACATATATGGTTTTTTTTGCAGATTCTAAATATGTGAATTTTAACAAGAATACATAATTTTTTCTATTTTTTTCTTATTTATCTTCTGTCATCACTCCTCAACTCAAAAAACACACTAGTAGTGTTTCGTTTATATCTCTTTTGTTTCTCAACCATTTAAAAAAAAAATTGTATGGTGCACTAAAGAACACCAACCTCTACATGCTATAAAAAACCCATTTCCAAATAATTACATTAAGAGATTCAAATGCTGCACCCACAATTGACGTACCGTTTTCAAGGTTTGATCTCTTAGATAATTTAAAAAAAATTAAAAATATTATTTTTATTATTGGAAAAATAGTCGTGCACTAGTCCTATATGTTCTCTATAGGTATACCGGTTTTCGTAAGTTTATTCCATCATTTAGACACTCAGAGACTGCACCCACAAAAACATATACCTTATAATTTGTCCAAAAATAAAAAGTGCCCGTTAAAATTGATCTAACTTTAGATAGTTAACAGCATTTTCAATAGAAAAAAAATATATATTTGGAAAGGTCATTCAATTTCCTACATTTCTTGTTTTTTACTGATCGCAAGATTCATTGTGTAAGTGTGTCAAAATATGCGTCCAAGTTGATGGATGCCTGTTTTTTCAGTTTTGTATTGCATCTAACGCGCCAAAAGAGACCCTCAACTTCTTGCACACACCCATAAATATATGTACTTGTCAAAATCAAAGGTGATTAATTATTGTATATTTTGGATTTTGTTAGTCATTTTTCCATATACCCAACTTCTAAAAAAAAATTAGACCTTATTAAGCTCAAGCTACCCACCACAAACCCTCACTAACTTTCTAACCTTTGAACACTATGATTATGCAATTCTAACAACTATATATTTACAATTTCAATTTTCAACATGAATAAACATTTCACCACTTAAATAATTCTAAATGTGCATTCTAAAGATAAATGTGAATGATAAAGTAAAAATTTTACCACTTAAATAACTCTAAATGTGAATACCAAAGCTAAATGTGAATGATGAAGTTATTTGTAGGACAAACTTACAAAGCCTCAATGTGTTGGGCTTGAAGGCACATAAAAAATGCAACTAACATAAGACACTTTTGACGCGCATTGTGAATACTAGTGTATCCTTAAATGATGTTTTATATGCCCAAGAGGAATCCAAATAATGTTCTTACACTCTGATCCGATTTTTCCCAAAGAATCTACCTAGATGGGTAGTGGCTGTGCAATATTATAGCATTGAGGAATATTCCCATGTTCACCACTATGAAAACAATAATATTTTTTCCATCTAACCCTTAAAATAAATGTAAGCATGATGTTCAAAGAAATAAAATCGAATGAATAGCTAGGATATAATAGTTACAAATACTCAAGCGTTGTACTAACCTAAATAATACAAATAGTAGATCCAGTAGAAACAACACAAACATAAATTTCAAATTTAAATCCATTAATAGAGAAATCTTCCTAAATAAACAAATCACCACAAACGCCATAGTCTTCACCTCCGCTAAGATGATATTCCAGTAACCACCACGATCTTAGTTCACCCTTAGTTTGGCTCTTATTCTCTTGAAACAAACTAGTCCTATCTCATTCACTTATTCCCCTTATCCTTCCAAACCCAATTTAGTCAACTTAAAAATGGTGCAAGGATAAAACCATATAACACAACAAATACAAGTAGGTCAAGCACTTGTTTAATTTCCTACTAATTTCTTAGTCTAGAAGTCAAATTACAGGTCTAGTTTGATTTAACTTGTTCCTCATTTACACTGTTTCTTAGGATATATCTAGTTGGTCTCAAAATTTCCAATGCGTGGTTTTACTAAGGAAGGAGAATCTCTGATCCATGAATTTATCCAAAGACATATTAGCACACCTACCGAAATTCCACATTGTAAGAAAAAAAAATACTGTTAGACATATAAGAGGGTTGGTGGTTTAAAAATAGGTTTGTTAATCATAGTTACAAAATGAATAAGTATTTCATTTATGATTTCAAAGGTAGTATGCGTAAACATCTATATGGTATACTAATTCTAATTTTCTAACGGATAGTTAAAAAAATAGATTTTACTTTCTGAAAATATCATACTTATCATAAAGACCTACCATTCAAACTATCAGGTCTATTTATGTGCTAAATATTTGATATTAAATGATCAATATGAATATTTGTAAACTTGTGATATACATATAAAATATATACAAAATTATAACCTAACCTGATAAATCTAATAATTAACAACTAATGATAACTGACTAAGGATTAACAACTCAAATTGGTGAAAGAACTTCAAACCAAAAACATGAAAGACAACTAAAATAAGCATTGGATCCCAACGTAACACTCTTGAAAGTTAAACCAAAATCTTCAATTGCTTCTAAATGTATTCACATACACAATGAATTACTTAAACACATAGAATATCACAATGTAGACATGTAAGCATTAGATTGATAAATCTATTAAGAGATGATAAAATCCATTGATTTCTCCTTCATATATTTGTGATTAAAATTAAGATATAATGATATAACATTAATGCATGCTTGTCTTAACATTCCGACATATACGTATATAAGCATTCAACAATTGACGTAAAAATAACCCACGGAATACATAGTATATAATTGAACCATGAATAATAATGGCGATGATATAATAACAATGCAAAATGAAGTCATACATAAATATAATAATACACAACATAAAACAATTTAAGACTCACAAAACTAAACATACAAGTCAAACCAATGAAATATGGAACATGGCATGAGCACAACAAGCAATAAAGGGAAACAAAGTTATAAACCTATCACTCTGTACTATGTGATGAATTGAAATGCAAAATATAAAGCAATCAGATTCACAATCAGAATCTCTAATAAAAGCGATAGAGATAGCAACACATACCAAGATTTGGGGCCCTACCAAAACTATGTTTACGTTGCGGGAAAACATCACAAAGCTGCTAAATCACAACATACACAATTTCTCACTAGTAGAGATCATATTCAAAGAACTATAACATTAATTTCTTGCTTCTTATTCACTCCACATGCATATGTCTTTCATGATAGATTTTTTTTCCAGTAAACAAGAGAGATAAAGTAACATCGTGTGTTGATACAAAGGACAAAGAAAAAATGGGGGATGTTATTTGCTGACAAGTAACTACACCAAATACTATTATACTTTCCTCATTCTTAGAAACAATAAATTAACATTAAATATTAGTCCGTAAAATTAGGTAACTACAATATTATTCGACTACAAACTTGAATCAAAAGTAGCGGAGAGTCTGTGATGTTTTCTGATACTGAAAAAATATTGATAAAGTATTCTCCATGAAGAATTGGTGGATAGAGATCTCCAAATTCTTCCAATGAAATATCAACATCCACTTCTACAAAAAGAACCCATCGCTAGTGCAGTTTACAATGAGTTTAGTGTCATCAGCATCTCTCAATCTTATGGCAAAAGGAAAATAATGCAACGGAAACTTTACGAGATCCTCTTTGATAACTTTGAATGGGTCCTCTACATTATTCTTCTTGGAGGAATTGCTGCAATAAAATAGAATCTTGGGAATAGTATACCTTGTTCCCTGTTAATCGTCCATGGTGGAAAGATAGAGGGATTGATGGGGAGTCACCCGATTAGAGGCAGTCATTAGAGGTGGTTGTCCGTCATCATGAAATTGGGTGCAGTGCTTGAAATGATGCACAATAGACCATCAATTGAAGAAGGGGGAGAAGCAACCAATTGCATTTTTTCCTATATAACAATAGTCAATCTTAGAATGCTTTTGCCATAGAATGGCCACATTTGTTAATGTCAGTGAGGAGGGTTCTTGAGGCCCAATAAAGTTGGCGGCACCAATTTCTTGCTCAAGATAAAAACTTCAATGTTAAACACATGACTTGTTGTAGATGGCCCATTGATAAAAAAGTGTGGCAAAAAATGGTTGGGTGGATAGGCGGAAAATTTGGAAAAGTGTTATAGAAACTCACCTCCAGAGTGAAACAAACCCAAAGAGGGCCAAATGAGGATAACGACGAACATCAGAATCGACCAAGATTATAAGGAGTATCCGGAGGAAACACGTGGTGAATAATGATGGGCTAGATCGATGAATTTTGAAACATTATTAGAACTCAAATCCTACTTCTGAGTAAAAACACCAATGGAAATCAACATTGAAATTCCTTGACGCTCTCCACTTGACTCGAGTATCTCGTGGCCATTGGAGGCTCCCTACCACATGGAACACGAATCATATGCGGTTTTGACATGATCATCAGTCTGGGCTTGTGGTTTCAATTGACGAATCATCTCTTCCTCCTGATATTAGCTTCCCATGAAGAGAATTATATACATACAATGACTTCATTACAGCTGCTAATTCATTCTTTGACTTTGGCAGAAGTTGGACCTCCATTAACAACACGATAAAATCGTTGCTTCCGTCACTCACGTTGCTCACTAGAATGAAAGTGTGTATCACATACATATCAAATACTTTTTGTTTTAATAAGAATATTCTTATTATGATCTCTAAATCCTTAAAATTGAGGATTTCATTGTAGAATTTGTAGATATTCGTTATTGATTGTTTATCTATGTTGACAAATAATAATGACTAAGTAACAGGTATGTGCACCACAAAGTATGGCGAGAATGCATACCCATACCTTAGCTGTAATTCCAACCTTACTACTGATCCCTGTGTAGCCGGGAAACAATACTATGGTTAAAATTTGATTCCTCTTTGATTTAAGTGCCTTGATTTTAATGGGACTCTATATAATTATATTAGTGTCTACTTGGTTAAAGTTTATCTAAGCAAATGCTAAAGAAAAATGAAATAAAATATGATAATGATGATTGCAGCCAAGTGCTTTACAGTTTAGTAAATCCATGTCGTCTCATAAAATATAAAAATATGAAAAATAATTAAAAATTTCATGAAGTCTATAGCCTAGTGGGTTAGATGAAATAGTTGAGAGTTGTTTATAAGCTATTTGTATGTAGCTTTTAATAATTGATACAATTAAATATAAATAATTTAATTGTTACTTTAGTAAAAGAGCATATATATGAATTACAAGGGTTGCATGAAGAGTGAGACCATTAACCCAAATCTTAAAAGTAATGAACATCCTACCTAAAAATAAAAACATTTAGCTAAAATCTTACTATCTTTCAAGTATACACTGTTTTGACAAAATGAGACTTTTATTTATTTTAATTTAATAATCTTAAAATAGTTTCTAAAAAATTAATGCTCTCTTTAATAAAATATCAAAAAGTATTTTATGAAAAGTGAAGTTCAGTAGTAAGAGATAATGACACAAAAATAAGAGATAACAACACAAAAATATAATTGTATTTAGTTAAAACTAACAAATCAGAAAATTTAGCTAATTTTCTTACTCCAAATTTGGGAAGGTTGATAACCTAAATGAATTTGATTTTTAATAAGTTTTGAATACAAAACGTGTATATTTAAATTTCTCTTACCTCTCTCCTCATAAAATACATACCATCCAAATTAAAAAAAATACATATAACAATAATTTTGAGACTTCTTTGAAAATTTTGGAAGAATGGCAAATGCCCAAGTCCCTACGTAGAACATAATATTAATCATACTATTCACAATATTACTATTATAATAATACTATAATATTTCATCACTTGAAATAAGAGCATAATATTAATCATAGTATTCATAATATTACTACAATAATAATAATATAAATTATTATTAAACCAAATACCAAATCGATTGATACAACTCTTTTATTTTGAAGAAAAAAAAACAAGAACATAATATTAATTATACTATTCACAATATTACTAAAAATAATAAGTTAATATTAAACCAAATACCAAATTGATTGATACAATTATTTTATTTTCAAAACAAAAAAACCTTTCAATTTTACTATTTTTGAGAGAATCTATGCACCCCCATACAGTTGGAGAGAGCTAAAGATCGAGTTGCAGACTCTTAAAGAGTCTGTCAGAGGGTCTACAACAGGTATGATCAACGACTAAAACACTTAATCAACTATATCTAGTGGTGGACATACCTATTGCAGACCCTCTCACAGACTCTTTAAGAGTCTGCAGTTCAGTCCTTAGCTCTCGTCCATATAGTTTTTTTTACAGGTGTTTAAGACCATAAATTTGTTGGTCTATGTTCGATTTATTTTATGTATAATGATCAGAGGAATAATCTTTCCGGCTTTAATTTCAAGCGGATTCCAACGATCGAAACCTGTAACGTGGGGAAACAACCAAGAAAAAGACATTGGCAACGACCGTATAGCTGATGGTTTTACTTCTGGCATCCGACGAGAGGCGAGATATCTAAGGAACGAACGATGCCATACAAATTCTGCATATTTTCTCACTCAAAATGTTGATCTCTACATATACAAGACTCTATGTTCTTTTCTCATAGGACATAGACACGAATAAGGTTTAGAGTCTGGTTCCCACAAAGCATAGAGGCGATGAAGATTTAAAGTTCGATCACCACAAGGCACGGAGGTGATGAAGAGTTAAAGTTTGATTACCAGAAGGAATAGAGGCGATGAAGATTTAAAGTTCAATTTCCATGAGCTTTAGATGCAAAGAATATCGTTTGGCTCAAAGGGGTGTAGCCAGTCAAAAATCGAGAACGAGGAACCGATGCTGAGATATAAGGAGCAAAAACAATTGATGAAGGAGTCGTTGGGGGCCTATAATACCTTTTTTGCTATGCATTCAATGTACATAACGTTGCTCAAGAACATAAGGTCAGCGCTGAACGACTGTGGACAGGGCGAGTCGACCAAAACCATAAATCATACACTAGTACAAAAGCACGGATTTTTCCACAGAGGTTTTCCACGTTTCTTACTTTTTGGTGTAAAATCCGATGTAACAGGAACGAGGCATCGCTGTATCCACGCCTAGCCGTCGCAGTATCCACGCCTAGACTCTTAGACGTCGCTGTATCCATGCCTAAACTCTTGGACGTCGCTGTATCCACGCCTGACCGTCTCTATAGCGACGGCACCATCTTTTGTTGTCTCATTGTTTTCTCCAAGGTTAGATTTTTACATCTTCCAATGAACTAAATCAAGGTGTATATCTTTAGCTATATGTTCTTTTTCCATATTTGGTCCCAAATCCCCCCCAATCATTGGAAATAAGTTCCCCCCATCCTTGTATCCACATCATAATTGGTCAAGTTCATTTTTTACTTGTATTTGTCTTTGTTCAAGATTCACCCAAAAAACTTCACAATCTAAGTAGACATGTAAGTTTGACCAATCATGCTTGGGAATCCACAATATGCATCTTCAATCAAGGATGCTAGATTTCCAAGATTGACTGACCTATATCTTATTATTTTCATGGAG
This sequence comes from Pseudotsuga menziesii, assembly GCA_001517045.1. Taxonomy (NCBI): domain Eukaryota; kingdom Viridiplantae; phylum Streptophyta; class Pinopsida; order Pinales; family Pinaceae; genus Pseudotsuga; species Pseudotsuga menziesii. Next base: position 18,927 of record LPNX010441350.1, on the reverse strand, counting down.
GATTGGGATTAGTGACGATTTTTCTAGTCTTTCGATAAGCTTCAGAAGTTGTTTCCAAAATCATTTCAAAACAAGGCGATATGGCCATATCTAATTTTTTGGAAACAATGGTTTTCAATCAAAGCATGATTTGGAAATGAAATGTTCCAAATAAGAGAGTTAATTATATTTCCTTCTAGTCTTATCAAGTCCTAATTGACCACATCTGACACATAATTTTTCTTCCAAATATTACCCCATAGGGAATCCTTACTATGTAAACAATGCCACCAAATACTAGCCCCTACAATCGAACCTTCAATTTCAGGGTGGCTCTAAGTGAATGCATGTATATATTTTGAATATACATAGGCACTGATTGAAGAACACATTTGATTAGAGTTAATCAACTCGCAAGGTTGAGGGATAGGAATGTCTAGCTTGAGAGTCTTTCTAGCAACCTAGAAAGAAGCTCCTCCCAAGAGATATTACAGAAATAATTATCGATTAGTGGAGAACCCATGTATTTGGATTAAAGGGATATCCTCTCAAAGTTGAGAATATGATAAATATTGTGTTGAACAATGAGGGGAGTATTGGAAAACAAGATTTGATACTTACCTTTGTTTATCAATGCGCCTAAATCCACAAAAAATTATTTTAGGATATTTTTAATAGTTTTTCTTATTGAATGGAGGGGACACCCATGAGAATTGTGTCGTCCATAAATCGAAGATGATATGCAACTAGATCACTTCCATCAATTCGGAGGCCCTTAATGTAGTCTGGAACAAAAGTATCAACATCCACAACTCAATTATATAGGCCAAAATAGTGTAAAAAAAAGAAAAAAAGGCATTTAAATTACTCAATTAATACAAATTAAAAAATCACTATTTCAAAATGAGAAATATATTTTTGCATTTTAGCGGGGCTAAGAAGACAAGTTGTTTGTAAGGCATCCTTGGTCGGAATGAAATTGGTTTTGTCTCACCCATATTTCCGCCAATATTCTTTGCATAAATTCAAAATTTTTAGACACATGCAAGTTCCATCGCTGGCTGATCCAAATCGTAATGCAGAACCAGAATGGGATTTCACGAATCCGATGTACACCAAATCTTACGCATCTCTGCTACAAGCATGTACTCACATTAAATCACTTGAAATTCTACACACCCATTTGGTCATAAGTGGGCTTGAACAGAGCCCTTTTTTGGGTACCAAGCTCGTAACCATGTACACCATGTTCGGCTGCATCGAGGATGCACGCCATGTATTTGACAAAATACATGAATGAGATGTTGTATTGTGGAATGCGATGCTTAGAACGTATGCCAGGGATGGGGACTGCGACGAAACTCTTGCACTATATTATGAAATGCAGAAGAATGGTATGCTACCAGATAAGTTTACCTTTGCTTTTTCGCTAAAGGCATGCGCGGGTTTATCATCTCTGGAAGAGGGCAAGGAGATTCATTATCACATAAGGGAAGCAGGACTTGAATCCGCCGTTATAGACATGTATGCCAAATGTGGTAGGATGGAGGATGCATGCCAATCCTTTCATGCGATGCCTGGAAGAGATATTGTATCATGGAATGCAATGATTTCTGGATATGCTTAGAATGGGCATCCCATTGAGGCATTGACAGTCTTACATCAAATGGAACTAGCAGGTATAACACCGGCCAATGTGGTCACCATGGCAAGCATCTTGCCAGCATGTTCCCAGTTAAGAGATTTAGAACAAGGACAGTGGTTTCATGGTTACATGGTTAATAGTGGATTTCAGGCTGATTTTTTTGTTGAGACTGCCCTTGTAGACATGTTTGCCAAATGTGGGTGTATAGGCACAGCACGCTATATATTTGATAAAATGTCTGAAAGAAATGTGGTTTCTTGGAGTGCAATTATTACTGGATACACACAGAATGGAGAAGTCAATGAGGCATTGAGACTACTTCATCAAATGCAACTGGCAGGTGTGAAGCCCAATTCAACCACCATGGTAAGTGTGCTTTCAGCATGTGTCCTTTTAGGAGCTCTGCAGCAAAGCATGTTTTCCATGCTTACATACTCACAAGTGGATTTGGGTTTGATTCTTCTGTGGTGAGTGCCCTAATAAACATGTATGCTAAGTGTGGGGATATTGTTAGTGCATGGAGCCAAATGCTATTACCTTCATTTCTGTTTTGTCTGCCTGTAGCCATGCAGGCCTAGTGGATGAGGGTTGGTATTACTTTCATTGCATGACTCAATATTATTGCATCACACCTAGAGTAGAGCATTACAGATGCATGGTTGACCTTCTTAGGCGTTCAGGCCATTTAGATGAGGCACTGCATTTTATTAGTAAGATGCATTTACAACCTGACACTGGCATATGGGGGACCCTGCTTGGTGCATGCAGCATTCACTGCAATGTTCATATAGGAGAGCATGTGGCAGATTACCTTTTAGAGTTAGATCCTGAAAATATTGGACATTATGTACTGCTCTCAAACCTTTTTGCTTTATCCGGCAGGTGGGGTGATGTGGTAAAGGTTAGAACAATGATTAAAGTGAGAGGATTGAAAAAGACACCAGGGCATAGCTGGATTGAGATAAATAACAAGGTTCATGCATTCCTTGTCTGAGACAAATGGCATTCTCAAATTTAGAGATGTTAGCTTGGTAGATGAATGGTGAAGGTTATATATTGGACACGAACTTTATGTTGCATTAGATGATGGAATAGAAGAAGAACCATATTCTTTGAAACCACAGTCAGAAGTTTGTCATTGCTTTTGGGTTTACCAGCACAGGTTACCTCTTCGCATATCCAAAAGCCTTTGTATTTGACATTTGTAATGACTGTCAATGTGCCACCAAGTTTGTATCCAATACTGTCTGAAGAGAATTTATGTGATTATTTTGAGGGATGCAAACAATTTTCCCTATTTTAAGAATTCAATATATTCTTCTGGTGATTTTTGGTGAAGGCTCAGTAATACGGCCTCAGCATTGCATTGGTAACTATAAAATTGGCTTCATCCTCTTGTCACATCTGGCCAAACACTGTGCATATAAAAAAATGGAAGATGCCAAGACATCATCCTTTGTATATTATATACACAATTCATCTCCGAGACATTCTCCTCTGCTGCTGATTTGGATGGGTAGCACACCATAACCAGAAAGGGAATCCAGATGAATGCTATGGACCAATTTGTCTCCAATGTCTATGCTTATCTACTACAGGTGTGTGTCCACATGATTATAAGAGAGCTTGAACAACCTTTTTATTGGGCACCAAAGTCATGAGTCCATGACCATGTATACCATCATTAGATAGTATCGCAGACCTCATATTTAACAAATTATATCAAGAAGATGTTTTCGGAACACAACGATTAGGACGCATGCAAGTTTTGGGTGCTATGAAGAAACCCTTGCAATGATTTACATTATTCAGAAAGGAGGGCATACAACCAGATAAATTCATCTTTGCAATTGAAATAAAGGCACAGTCGGATCATATTCTCAGCAGGAAGTCAAAGAGTTTCATTATGACATGATGAGCATTGAGAACTGGATTTGAATCTGATTATTGCCTGGGGGATCGCTGTCATAGACATGAACAGGTAGTGTGGGGCAATCTAAAAGATGCATGGGATGTGCCTTGCAAAATTCCTTCAAGAAATGGTGTCTCAGTGGATTGCTATGATTGCTGCATATACAGAAAATGGATATGCAAATGAGACATTGAAACTTTATTATCAAATGTAGGTGACACATGAACTCTAACACAACCGCAATGGTGGTTCTATTTGGGCCAGTGCACATTTCGGAACTCTGTGAAGACGGTAAGTCAAGTCATGGTTTCATGATTAGAACACTATTTGAATTGAATGTTGTTGTAGATATTTATAGATATTTATACATAGATATGATACTGTTATAGATATGTATACAATTTTGGGGACCCTAAACTATACACATCTGATGTTTGTCAATATGTCCAAAAAAACATAGCATCTTGGAGCACGGTGATTGCGGGTTTTGCCCATATTGGATGTATGAATGAGGTACTGAAACTCTTTCATGAAATGTGAATAGATGACAGAAGACTAGATTCTGTCACTTCCCATGTGCCATTTTAGGAGCTCTGCAACAAGGTAACTGAATCCACAAGTGTAAAATTAAAAGTGGATTAAAAGCAGATATCTTTGTGTGGAATCACTCATAGACAGATCTGCTAAATGTGTTAGTATAGAGATTGAATACTAATTATTTGAGAAAATGCCTGCAATGGTGCTATGGAATGTAATGATGCTGGATATGCTGAGAATGGACATGCCAATGATGCATTGGCATTTTACTATCAGATGCAACTTTAATGCATAACAACTGGTTCTTTCACCATGTCGAGTTTTATTTCAATATTTGCCAATATAAGAGCTTTGCAACACTAAAAATATATTCATAATTGTATAATTAAAAGTGGATCTAAGTTTTGGTTGGAGTTGTCTTGATCGACATGTGAAATGTGGGAAGGTGACTTACCTTTGCTAGAAGGGCACAGATAAACCTGAGCATAGTGAAGGTAAGAAAGGTTTCTTGAGGATACCTGTCAAGTGTTTTGTGATGTATGTGCCCAGAATGAGCATGCCAATGAGTTGTTAAATAAATTTCACTGCAATTGGTAGGAAAAACACCCAATCTTATCACCATGGTGAGCATATTCCCAGCATGTGCTTAGTTAAGAGTTCTACAGCAATGTGAGTGTATTCATGATGACATTGTTAAAACTTAAAAGTGAATGGCCTGCAAAGCACATGATATTCTCAAGTATGATATTTGGATGTTAATTTTGTTTATTATAAAGCCTATTAGGGCAAGCTCTTTGTGATTTGATGATGATGCAATTCATGGACTGTTTTATTAATTTTCTGGTTTATGTCATAACTGAAATTGTGTGCCCAGAGTTTTGAAAGCAGTTAAATGTGGCAAATATGACTGTGCAGAAACAAAAGCTTCCTCATGGGGTTCACCAGGATGCAGCAGTAGCACAAATACACATTCAGGAAACTGAGGTAATGATTTGGTTGGTGAATAAGATTTCAACCTTATCTAATATTTGACAGGATTTTAACATAAGGCCCTTTTGAATTTTTGTTTACAAGAAGTCATTATATCATTCTGTATTATGATTCTTATTTGAGAATATTTTCAATATGGAGCCATGATTTTAGCATTTGGAATTGTGTGTTTTGGCTAGGCTCCATGTGGCACTTCAGATGCTGCAAAAGAAACAACAGAGTCTCCCCGTTGAAGTCTGGCCAATGCACATTGATCATTGGAAAAAACCACCCTTTTCCAATGTTTCGGCATGGTGAATTAAGAAGACAGGAAACAAAGCCACAAACCTAAATATGGTCCTTTTTTGTTAGTGATAATTCTCAAGATTCCTTGGCAGAGATTGTTGACATTTATCAAGGTACATACTACAAACCATGTCCTTCCAACATAGGCAACAAGGTACACATCCTTTTCTCAAGTGTAAATCATGTTCACAGCTCAAAAAATCTTCTGAACTGATTTAGCTCGTCTAGGAAGGGGAAAATTTTGGAGAATAGTCTGAGAATATTCTATTCTATGTTTTATGTTAAAAAGGAGGAAGCAAGTGGTTTATAGTGCTTTTCTTAATGAATTGGTGTACTTTATGAATGCGACTTTTGAGAGTTTTCTTAATGAATTGGTGTATTTTATGAATGCAATAAACATCCATTTTCCTTGAAAAAACAAATTAGACTAAAAGCAAACACTAACGACACTAAACACACTGTTGGCCATGCTGCATAATTGTAACAAAAGTAGTTTTACCTTCTGCAGATGTGAGCATATGATTATTAATAGTTCATTCCTTATCATGAAGAGAAAAGCTGTTGCATGTTTTGTTTCTTTTAGTCATTTCTGTTTTACATTTCTCATTTCTTTTTGTTGCGACGAGGTTAAAATATGGAAGTTCAGTTGGTCTTATTATGAAAAGGGGGTCAATAATATCTGTGTTGGAATGTGTTTGGATCATTCAATTCATATAACACACATGTTAGGTGCCTTCTGTCACTGTGTCTAAAATGCCTTATATACTTTTTCGAATAAAATGTTTATATCAGGTATTCTTTTCCTTCTCAGTGTGTTGGGCTATGGAAACCTTATGGAACACCATTCTTAGCAAGCCTAAGAGATGATATTCGCACTGGAGCTGATATTCATTCAATCGTTCAGACTTTGCTTGGCCCCATGTTGAGGGCAAAAAACTTCTCATCCTCAGATCATGTTAAAACAGTGAAGGGATTTGGGTACAAGTTGGCGGCAGATCAGAATGCCAAGGATATTTCTAAGCCGTTGATTTTATACAACGGGTCTTTAGATGCTGCTCTTGAAAGCTCGTCAAATTATGCTGATAAGTCCATAGATAATGGCCATTTGCACGGCAATTTGGCTTTTCAGCTATGGTTGGTAGATGACAAAAGTGTAACTAAAGAGGTGTCGATCACAAAAAATAAACCAATTTCAATATCGAATACATGTACAAGAGTTCAAGTCTTCATAGACTGGTCAGAGAAAGAATTAGAGAAGTATGATACAAATTATCTTGAAATTCTACCTGAAGTCTTCAAATCTGGGTTTCCATCGAAAAAAGCGAGGCATGAATCTATCTCATTGTATACATGTTTGGAGGCTTTCGTACAGGAAGAGCCATTAGTTCCTGAAGAGATGTGGTAAGTAGGATCTTTCTTCGACTAAAACATTGTTTCTTTCTCAAATCAGTTGTTCATACATAAGGAGAATTCAGACAATTTCTTGTTTTTTTTCATGCAATAGTAGTTGGGTTTCATAAACATGTTTCTTGTCTCCACCAGATTCTATCTGTGCTCAGCTTTTGCTAATCTTGGGATACATGGATACAGGTATTGCCCCTGCTGTAAGGAGCATCGCCAAGCTGGCAAAAAGTTGGATTTGTGGAGGCTACGTGAAGTTCTAGTAGTTCATCTAAAGAGATTTTTATACAGCCGATCTATGAAACATAAACTGGAAACATTTGTAAACTTTCCTATTCATGACTTCGACCTGACAAGATATGTTGCAAGGAAGAATGGGCTTCAAAGGCATCTTTATGAACTTTATGCTGTTAGCAATCATTATGGCAGCATGGGAAGTGGTCATTATACTGCTCATGTTAAGGTAAATGTTCCAAATAGACAAATCGCATGATCTTCCCCATTTTTCTTTGGATTTCCTGCTTGTTGAAATAAACGTTGTTCTGAAAACTTGAAAGAAATCTGTGAGTTTCTTTAGTCTTTGGGTATATAGAGCATTTGGAGGTTCGTGCTTGCTGGGTTATAGAAACTACATATATATTTTTAAAATTTTCTCAATCTCTTTGTGCAGCTTATTGATGAGAATAGGTGGTATAATTTTGATGATAGTCATGTCTCTCCCATTAGTGAGGATGAGATAAAGACATCGGTAGCTTATGTGCTTTTTTATAGAAAAGTCAAACTTGAAGATGGCTCAATGAGTAATGGAGCACACTCATATGCAAACCATGACAATTTTGGGTTCAGAAAATAATAGAGTACAAAACACGTTCGAAACCATATTTTTAAATGCTGGGATATTGTCACTGCTGTCTGTTCTAACAGAAGAAGTGCCTGGTGATCAATATGTTCATGTATGTCTTGGTTCAAGTTTCTGCATTATGTCATGTGATGCAATCAAGGAATCATCTGTTGATATATTTGGCAGTGTTGAGGTCAATTGCAAACCTATTTTACAGTGGTTCATTCAATCAATATTGCCATCTTCAAAGAATGGATCTCCCTCCCAAAAGAATTCTATGGAAGGATATTACTTCTATTGATGACTAATGCATTGATATCCCATTCCTTATGGAAGCCAGATATATGGTGATGAGATTGTTGCTTCACTTGTGGCAATTGGTTTTGTGTTTCATTTATCTTTGCAGCATAGGTCTCCTAAAGAAAAGTTTCTGGTCACCTTCAAGGTAAAAGTCATTCTGGAATTTTTTATGTAAATGTCTTCTAGTAATTTGCCATTTTATGAGATAGATTTTGATAACTTTCTCTGATTAATGAATACCTAGAGGGATCTCCAAACCTTGAAGTTTCAGCTCAAAGTGTCATGGGCATGGGTAATCTAATATAAGCCACATTCCATGTGAGGAATCGGATTATGTAAAAAAATTGATTTGAATGGTTCCAACATTTCTGTTATTTCTAGTCCATGATCATTTGTACCACCATAATAAGGACATTTACATGCAATGTGAATCATAACAGAGCATTGCTAGGTGTTCATTCATTTCTCTTAGGAATTTATTAGAGGTCCGGGTACTGAACTTCTGATGTGTTCTAGAGATCATCTGGAATCTCTATGAACACTCAGTGTTAAGAATGACTAGAGATCATCTGGAATCTAACCAAGTTGACTACTGTTTCAATAAATTAAAAGCTAAACACTCTTTCGTTGCTATCCAAATATGTCCAGTATTAACCTTTATTGTTTAGATAGTCAATCCATGCTCTTTCAATATAAAACAGTTTTGTTATCTTCCAAAAATTGTAGCCTATATCGGAATGGAGTGGGAGGAGTCCCTTTTCAGTTGCCTCATATATTGTATGTGACGTTTGCAGATTATGAATACTATATAATTATGGTGCAATTAATTCAACTTGCCGTGTTTATATAATTATGGTGCAATTAATTTAAATAAGCCAAACAACTGAATAATTTCCTCTACTGTTAAGGGTGGTGAAACAGGTATGGTTTGCAGTTCTCCATCTCCTTTAACTACAGTGTCATGTGATGATTGAGATTCTGAAGCTTACCACCTACATTCCCCCTTCTTGTGGTTTAGTACCTTAAAGATTTTTTTAGGTGACAATAATAGTATATCCTCTTACTTGGTTTGCTGCATCTATTGGTACAATGCAATTTATTTCTCCAGTTATGCTTTAATAGTTTCTATCTCTTGTAGGCGATAGCCGCATGGGAATTGGCACTGCAGAACATGCTAAGTATGAACATGTCACAACTACAGAACGTGGATAGTGAAGGACTTGGTGGTTATGGTTGGGTTGGACACTTTCTTGTGATTTCTGAGCTCCAAAAACAAGTGTTCAGTTTATGAGAGGCCTTAAAGCTCCTGCCTTGCAATGCATCAGCAGATTTAGATGAGGTATATTGCCTAGTCTGCCCGTCGCAAGTATAGCATCCCCGTCGCTATTCCTGGGGTTTGCATTTAAAAAAAAAAAAAACTTATACAAAGCGTGGATACAGCGATGGCCAGGCGTGGATACAGAGACGGCAAGACGTGGATACAGCAACGGCCAGGCGTGGATACAGAGACGGCCAGGCATGGATACAGAGACGGCCAGGCGTGGATATAGCGACGGCTAGGCGTGGATATAGCGACGGCTTAGACATCTAACGAAATATAGAACATTGTCACTCTTGCAACGCAAATTAGGGGTCGTCTCTATTGCGACAGAATTGTTTCCACGGAAAAAAAAACACTTAGACGTGGCAATATCCACTATTTTCCGTGGATATTGCCACATTTTGCCGTGGAAAAATTGATCACTTGTACTAGTGATAGTCTCACTCCCACTGGCCTTCTTGGTGAACCGCTGCCCCCCACACCTATGCTTCCCTCTCCCTCACCAAACGAGCTCTTCTACCTAAATTGCTCTACCGGTGAGCCAACCAACTCCTTACAACACATCCCGCATCAATTGGAGGAAAAAAAAAACCACGAAGCCATTGCCGCTTGCATTTCGGAAGGAGGAGAAGGCGAAGAATACGAGGAAGAGGAGCATATGAATTTAACACATGGTGAGTTACTATTGGTTAGAGTGACGACGAAAGGAATAGTGGTTTTAAACCCAACCTCAGGGAAAAACGTCTATCGACGTAAATATATAATAATAATAATAATAATATTTTTTTCTTGTTATGAAAGTCATAAATAATAAATGGGGTTGTAGAGAGGGAGGGATTATCTTAAGTCTCGATGGACAAATGGAACTTTAGTATGATTGGGGACTTGGTAAGGAAACTAATAATCAAATTGAAGCTCTAGCACTTCTGCAAGGACTTAGACAACTCTGGAAAAAAGGAATATTGCAAGCCAGGGTTATAAGAGATTCACAAAGCTTAATAGGTTTTATAGTAATAAAAAACCAAGCCGACGGATATCCTACTAAGACAAACCATGCTAAGAATCCATAAAATTGCATAAAAAATTCACAAGCTAAGCTACTTTCATGTGTTGTGAAAGAATAAATCCAAAGCACATTAAGCCACTAATAGAGCGGTTGGACTGGAACCGAACAATTTTCTCCTGAATGAACACGAACTTGGGTGGGACCTGATCCCCTAGCGGAACAACCTCTAATGTCACACGGTGGTATTCCTAGCACACGGTCACTCATCATGGGGAGGTGGCAGCATGGGCGACAATAAAGCATGAACAAGTAAAGGGGAATCTATCCACAAGTGAAGGAGGAAATTGGAGAATTGAATTACCAAGGGAGATGAAAGCAGTGTGCGGAGGGGACATGCATATCCAGAAATATGTTGTGAAAATAGTTTCTGCTCAAGACGTACAAACCGAAGCAATCGTGAATTCATATGCGTCTCGAGTGAGAGATGTGAAGAGTACTTTAATCCATGCCAGTTCAGGTGTGATAACATTAATCTGGATCTAGGTAAAAGTTGAGATGGAGCCTGTAGATTTAAAGCATTCCACTAAGATTGATTTTATTATGAAGACACGCGACTAGACTAAGGAGACAGACCGTCTTCGCAATATATACATGCAATCGAGAAATTGATCCGAATTTATGTACAAATGCAACAGAATACACAAATAACCACTAAAACAAATATGCAGTGGAAATAACACTTCATTTCATTAATCAATAACTGAAACTTGTTTACATACAGAATGGAAATAAACTAGCTAGAGTGCTAGTAGCTTATCTTTGAGAAGAGATGTGGAGGCTACATGCCTCTGAACTCTCTGTTACAATGAAGCTCGAAGGCCTATATATTATTGAGAAACAATGGAAACCCTACACATTAAAAAACCTAACCCTAAGAGGTGAAACGTTAGAATGTGGGCCCCGTTGGTTAACTTGGTAGATCAATTTCCTGGGGTCGTAACTTTAGCATACTACCTTCGTTTGACATGCATGATACATCATTAGAAAGATCTGATTAGGGAATACATCCATACATAAAAAAAAATATTAAGCTAGAAAAGGACTCAAATTTGCTCGACCATTCAATGCCGAAAAAACGTCGTTTAGGGCCTCAAAATGGCTCCGGAAGTTTGGGACCCGAAAACTGCCAAAAATAGTAAATTGTGCTACAATTAAGGAAACTGAAAAACTAAAAGAAACAATGGTGGGGGTCCAAGTGGAATAGGTGGGTGGCCACCAATATCCTCCTGGATCATTCCTCCCCCCTTCCGAAGCAATGGTCCCCATTGTGTTGAGTTCCTCCATGAGATGATGAAACTTCTACTGAACTTGGTCCTTGGTGAACCACTTTCCCTGGTGAAGGAGTTGGCCTGCTTTGACAACTTGATATAGCTGGATATTGTGCTTGCGGGTGTTCTTGATTTCTGTGTCCATAATCCGATCAATTGTGGCTTGTTCCATGCAGTTAGGGTTTAACTATGTTGGTGTGAGTTGTTCTGCCACGTCTAATGTGTCCAGTAGAGGTGGAAAGTAGGGCCGAAGGCAGTCCACATTGAACACTAAGTGCAGACCAAGGAATGGTGGAATACTGAGCTCGAAGGCATTGTCCCCGATAGCTTTGGTGATAGTGTATGGCCTATATCGGAGTGGGAGAAGCTTGCGGTGGGGTCAAGCAAGGCGCTCCTTCTGCAAATGTAGCCACACTTTGTTTCCCACCTGGAAGTTGTGTTTCACCCGATGCTCATCATGTCGCTGCTTGTACTTAGCATTGGACCTGTCCAATATGTCTTGAGCCTATTGTAGAATGTGTTGAATGTGATCAATGAAGCTGTTCAGCTTGGAAACTTCAGACTGGATATGAGCTGAATCATCCTCGGTAGCGGCAAATGGCATTGCTACATCAATGGGACATAGCAGCTAGAATCCCAAGCCGACCTGAAAGGGGCTGTGGTTGGTTGAGCTATGGAGGGTTTGGTTATAGCTGTGTTGTACATAGGGGAGGCTCTCATCCCATGTGTTTGGATGCTTTTAGTTGTACAAGCACAAAATGTGTACGATCATCCTATTGACGACCTCTATGTGGCCATCAGTCCGGGGATGGAAAGCTGTGGACTTTGTGAACTTGGTGTCTAGCATTGACCATAGGCTAGACCAGAATGTACTAAGGAACATGCTATCCCGGTCTAAGATTATAGACTGTGGGATCCCAAAGTGTACCCACACTCGTTCAAAGAAGAGTTTAGAAGTGGCTTCCGCTATGATATTCTTTTTACAGGCTGCCATTATGGCCATCTTTGAGAATCTGTCAATGACCACAAACACACAGTTGTTGTCGTGCTTCGTAGAAGGAAGGCCCAACATGTAATCCATGGAGATGGATTCCCAAGGTCAACTAGGGGTAGGAAATGGAGTATAGAGGCCTTTCTTCTTGATGGATGGTTTGGCAATGGCGCCGGCAATGTAGGATCAGATGTACTTCCCTACGTCCTGTGGAATATTCGACCAATAGAAATACTTCTGCAGTACTTTCACTATATTCTCGACCCCAAAATTTCCAACGACCCAGCTGTAGTGCACTTCCCAAATCATCTTGGCACACTCACTTGAAGGAACACAAAGGTGTCCCATGTGACATAGTAGTACATCTTGGAGGTGAAATTTTGGAACTTGGTTTCCCTCCAAGAGTGTCTGGTATGTGTCTCTGAATTCTGGATTGCTCTTGTAGAGAAGCGGCCAATTAGAAATCCTGTGCCCACAAGAGTTGAGCACGATGGTTATCGCCACGATCAGTGGTTGGCTAAGGCAGTCTGCAACATTATTGGTGCTTCCCTTCTTGTACTTGATGTTCAAATGAAACTGTTGTAGATATGTGGACCACTTCTGATGGTGATCGTTTTGTAACTTCCCTTGTGTCTATATGAAATGCAGGGGTCGGTGGTCTGTGTGGATGATAGTTTCCTTCCCCAAAATGTAATGCTTCCATTGTCGGCAAGCCTGTACAATAGAATACATCTCTTTGTCATAAGTGGGATATTTGCAGACTGTGTTGGACAGTGTCTCACTGTGATATTCCACTGGATGCCCTTGTTGAGTAAGGACTACCCAATAACATAATCAAAGGAATCTTTCTCGATCTCAAATGGTTGTTGCAAGTCTGGTAATGTGAGCACTAGGGCACAACAGAGGCAATGTTTCAATTTTGTAAACACCTTCTGCTGAGTTTTTGACCAAAAGAATTTTGCTTTCGCTCCTCCTTTGGTGACTTGACTCAAGGGCCAAGTGCTATGAGAGAATCCCAACATGAACCTGTGATAGAAATTAGCAAGGCCCAAAAAGCTGTAAAGCTCTGTTAGAGTAGTTGTGGCTGGCCAATCCCGAATGACTTGGATCTTGGTTGGATCCACATGTACCGCACACTCATCAATAATGTATCCTAGATACTGAACCTGGGTCATGCCAAAAGTGCACTTGTCCAAATTGGAACACAACTTGTGCTGCCACAATGTTTGGAGGACCTGTCGAATGTGGTGGAGGTGCTCTTCCCAAGTCTAGCTGAAGATCAGGATGTCATCCAAGTATACTACTACAAATGAGTTGGTGAACAGCCGCAAGATGTCGTCCATCAATCTCATGAAGGTTGCAGGAGCATTTGTCAGCCCAAAAGGCATGACCAACCATTCGAAAAGGCCCGCCTTGGCTTTGAAGGCAGTCTTCTACACATCGGTCGGTTCGATCGATACCTAGTGATACCCAGACTTTAAGTCGATATTGCTAAAATATTTTGCCCCTTTAAGCTGGTCCAGGAGGTCATCAATCCATGGGATCGGGTACCTATTCTGGACAGTGATCTTGTTCAGCGCCTGATAGTCAATACAGAGTCTCCAAGTCCCATCCTTCTTCTATACCAACACGATTGGGCTCCCACAGGGCGATGAACTTGGCTAGATGTGAGCCTTCTGCAGCAGCTCCTGAATTTGCCTCTTGATTTCATCATTCTCTAGAACAGAGTGTCGATAGATCGGTCCATTGGGAAGTGGCGCACCTGGGGTTAGATCGATGGGTTGCTTGACCTAACAGTGGAGAGGCACCCTGGTGGGTGAGGTGAATATGTCTCGGTACTCCTCCATGACCTTGTCCATTTTTTGTTGTTGTATAGAGGGGCCCTGTCTGGAGGTCGTGGCCACGATCTTCTTCTTGCCTTGAGGGCAGATCATCAAGAAAAAAAACTTCCCAGTTTTGGAAATGAGCTTACTGCATTGTTTTGCAGTAACCAAAGAGATAGCAGTAGGAGGTCGTACCTCTGGTATCCTATACAAATTATTTCCCAACGTAATAATAACAGTGCGAGGACGGGACTCATACACAACATGTCGCTTCCATAAGTATGGTTTACCTAATAATACATCACAAACATCAAGAGGAGCAGAATCACATAATACCTCATTGGTTAAGGGCTTGATGCTATAGGGAAGGCGACACTGCTAGCTGACACGGAGATCCCGTCCTTGGTGAAGCCACTCGATGGTGTATGACTGCGGGTGTGCTATGGTCAGAAAACCCAACCGCTTCACGACCTCTGCTGAAATCAAGTTCTTTTGGCTCCCACTGTCGACAATGAACTGTAGTGGGAAACCCTTTACCCACATCTGGGAGTGGAAAAGACGCTCCTCCTCCTCTGAATCTTCTGGTTCTTCCTTTTGGATATTCGTGGTAGCAATAGTGGCATTGGGATCTGCATTGATAATCTTCTTCCCTCTGTCATTCACCTTCTCGGGTTCTAATACAGTGTTAGAGTATGCATCTGATTCAGAAGCCTTTATCTCGACTACCAGTGGCTGCTTGGCCTGACACTCACTTGTGTTGTGAGTGGGGCTCTTATGGAACTCGCACCATTTTTCCGCTTCCTTCTTCGGCTTTGCAGTGTTTCCCTTTGCTTGAGGCTTTGGCAAGTTTTCTTGATTCGCCATGCCTTAGCTATGTCCTTGGTTCTACAGTTTGGGGGCACCTTTCCCTTGCTTCTGATTCGCAGATCCAAAGTCTCACTTTTTCTATTTGAATTTTTGCTCAATTTTGGCAGCATACTGGTATGCCGTACCAAGCAAGTAGATATTGAGGAACTCCATTTCCTCCTGAATGTATCTGTGCAAAAAAATGTGGTACTTTAGCACTAGATGTTTCTATGAATCTTTGATACCCAACTTGGTGCACAGGGTATGGAACAGATTCATCAGCTCATGCACATCTTCATCTCTTTGCTTCCGCAGCGTAGTCCATTGTATGTACTTGTCCTCATATCTCACCACTGGATAATATTTTCCTTTTCTCGCATCTCGGAAATAATTCCAAGTGGGTATGGTAGAGAACAGAGAAGGTTCCTCCTCGTCCTTTCTCTCATGGTAGGTTTCCCACTAGTCCTTGACATGGGTGGCGGCTTTGATTAAGAAAAAGTAATCTTTTCCAGGTCAGAAAAGTCATGAACCAAGAAATGTCTTTCTAATAGATTCAACCATCTATCTACAATATCTGCATCTATTCGGCCATCAAATATGGGAATTTCAAAGTTTACTTGTACCTTAAAAGGGGTTGTGCCTCCAGTGTGGCTGCTAGATGCAGATGCGCCGCCAGTGGGAAGTCGTTGAAGGATCTGAGAAAAGTTATCCATCATCGCGTTCCTTCATTTTTCAAGGGCCTCCTCGAGCAAAATTTTGATAGGATCTTCTACGCCCTCATATTTATTTTCATCCCCCATGGGTGGCCGTCAGGATTTGCGAGGCTGATCTTGCAAAGGTTCAACCAGATCAAGCCCTAACTCTTTATACCTCGCCCTCGTTGGGGACATGCAAAGAAGAATCGAGAAATAGCAGATTGCTTTGATACCACTGATCTAGATTTATGCAGGAAAGCAACAGAATACACAAATAACCACTGAAACAAATATGCAGCGGAAATAACACTTCATTTCATGAATCAATAATTGAAACTTGTTTACATACAGAATGGAAAAACTAGCTAGAGTGTTAGTAGCTTACCTCTGAGAAGAGATGTGGCAGCTACATGCCTCTAAACTCTCTCTTACAATGAGGCTCAAAAGCCTATATATTATTGAGAAACAATGGAAACCCTACACATCCAAAAACCTAACCCTATGAGGTGAAACGCCAAAATGTGGGCCCCGTTGGGTAACTTGGTACATCAATTTCTCGGGGTCATAACTTTAGCATACTACCTCTGTTTGACGCGCATGATACATCGTTAGAAAGATCTATTTAAGGACTACATTCAAAAATGAAATATATCTAGATTAGAATGGACTCATATTCTCTCGACCATTCGATGCCGAAAAAACGTCGCTTAGGGCCTCAAAAACGATCCGGAAGTTTGGGACCCAAAAACTGCCAAAAATAGTAAATTGTGGTATAATGAAGGAAACTGAAAAACTGAAAAAAACAATGGTGAGGGTCCAAGTGGAATAGGTGGGTGGCCACCAATATCCTCCTAGATCAGAAATGGTAAGGGAACTTGTCATTTTTTTCTTTCCTTTGTGCATCAAAGGAAATTTGCTCAGCACTGTGAGAACCATAAAGTGGTTTGGCCCCCATACAAACACTCTGAAAATATGGATTCCACCGACAACATTGAACCTTGCTTCCCGCCGCATGGCCTGGATGCCATGGGGCACCGACTGTGGAGAGTCAAAGATGATATGGGAAGTAAAAATTGGAAACTACACCAATTCAAAGGAGAGATGAGGGAAAGTCTAGAGCAGGTAGCAGAGGTGTTGGAGCAGGATCC
>LPNX010441335.1:10126-35254 GCA_001517045.1 Pseudotsuga menziesii | reverse complement strand
GCACTAAGCAAGCTACAACACTTTGTAGTAAATTGAATGAGTAGAGATATAATGTCTGGAGCAGTCTGCATACATCCTTCACTTGAATGATTTTAGTTCTTTGCAATCCTAACATCATTTGAGATGCTTTACTGTTTGTTGTGACCTTCATAATGCTCCCAAAGTGCTCAAATTTTTCCCTTTGATGCTCATACTTAATTCTAGAGTTGTTTATGCCCATAGGACTGCCCAACATTGCTCCTAGTGTGACATTGAAAATGCCAAGTTTATTCTTCATCATCAGCTTTAGAATTAGCAAATATTACAGATTGATATAAATGTATTTAAAACATTATTTTCATTCCTGAACGTGCCAAGTAGCAGATCTGGAAATGTCCGCTCTTCACCACCATGGATTATATATATATATATATGATTGTTGTAGGTTACCACTGGGAAATATGCCTCTGAAGTGCTGGCTTATTAACTTCAGAGTAGCACAAAGGTTAAAACATCCACTCTACAGGATCTCCAAGAACTCAACATCATTATTTGTCTATTACTGTAAAGGAATTGTACTAGAAGATTTGCGAGGACTTGTTGATTTCACAGAGAAGTTGAACGAAACAGAGAGGAGACTAAGCAAGCTATAACTCTTTGACGCGTGCGCACATTGACGTGCATGAAAAGTGTTGTAGGTTTATTAGTGCTCCTCTTTGTTTCTCATTAGGTTCAACTAAACAGTAAAATCAACATGTACAAGCAAATCTTCTAGTACATCTCCTTTATACTAATGGAAAAATAATGATGTTAGTTCTCTGGAGATCCTGTAGAGTGGATGTAAATGTTGGCTCAAAATCATACACGGGTTTGCATTAGTGTCCAACCAAGGTGGTCTATTATAGTCCAAGGTATTTTGATGTCCTCTATTTTTTATTTGAACATTTTATGTCAATTTGCACCGTGTCTGATTTTTTTTATCACTCTTACAATTAACACGATAAGATGACCTTTGTGGTTTAAACAGTTGGTTAGCTTTAGAATCAGCAAATATTACAAACTGATATAAATGTATTTAAAACATTATTTTCATTTTTTAACGTTCCAAGTAGCAGATCTGGAAATGTCCGCTCTTCAACACCATGGATTATATATATATATATGTGTGTGTGTGTGTGTGTGTGTGTGTGTGTGTGTGTGTGTGTGTGTGTGTGTGTGTGTGTGTGTGTATATGTGTGTATGTATGTATATGATTGTTGTAGGTTACCACTGGGAAATATGCCTCTGAAGTGTTGGATTCTACACTTCAAAGTAGCACAGAGGTTAAAACATCCACTCTACAGGAATCTCCAAGAACTCAACATCGTTATTTGTCCATTACTGTAAAGTGCTTAGATTTGCCCCTTTGATGCTCATACTTGATTCTAGAGTTGTTTATGCCCATAGGACTGCCCAACATTGCTCCTAGTGTGACATTGAAAATACCAAGTTTGTTTTGGAAGGCGTAAATAGGGCCAATTCACCTTGGTGTACTGGTTTATTGTTAGAGGAAGGCCTTCTCTCATTATTTGAGGAACATTCACCCTTGGAGACACATGCATAAGGGCAGTGTTCATCCCTACCAAAGGAGAAAGTGATCATTTGAAGCATGCTTACACTATTTAATACACCATTTCATGAGAGATATTACATGCTTGGAGGTTACTCATTGAGCTAGTCCACTTGGAAGGTTGTTCACATGGTTCATGCCCTATTTTGTGAAGAACGATTTTGCATTCGGGCTCTGCTTCATAGATTGACTATTGTGCACATGGGTGGCATCTAGGGCCTGCAAAGCAAGTTGTGTTTTACTCCAAATAGTGTTATGATGTATAGGAATCCTACAAAGCTAATTGACTCGACAATGAAGTAGGTTTAGAGTCTAGATGTTTGTATTTCTAGGTTAATTTTTTTTTTGAATTGAAGTGTCATGTGTGTGGCCTATGCATTCCCACATTCACTTGGTCAATTTAGTACGGATTGGGACAAATTGACCATTTTGTTACCAATCCATTTCTTCATACCCTGATTTGCTTGGCTCGGTACCAAACTTGTCACTCCAATCATTTCAAAGGCCGAGTTAGCTCGGTTGGGGGTCAACTCGGTTGACTCAGCCACCTCGGTAGAAAAACACTTGATTAAATCTACAACTATTATTGTTGGAAAGGGGTTAGGCCAGTAAAAGGAAAAGGCAATGTTAGGAAAAGGAAATGCAAGCAATAAGTGAGAATGGAGAATTGTATGTAACTAAAAGAGGGGCATACATAAGAATTCTTAGGGCATACATATTTTTTTGCATACAATCCCATTATTATCATGAATTATGGGAGAGATCAGAAAAACATCCCTACACAAATATTAACCGATAAGTATGTTTTTGGTGTTTCATTTGGAGAATAAAATCCTATAACAATAGTTTTTATTATGACTCTTAAAGGGTCCTAGATGAGATCTATGCACTTTTAGGCAGTTCAGCTTTCAAGCAAAAGAAGCCATCAACAACAAGTATGTGCACCCTAGAAAAAATGGAAAAGATCATAAAACATATTAGGTAAAATGGATAATCATCTACAAAATCACAAAATCATTCATGGGAAAACTAAAAACTATTTAAAGGAGATATGTTCTTTGAAGGAGATAGTACATTAAAGGAGAACCTCCAGGTTTTGTATAGACATATATTGGCATAAATTGGAGTGTTATATGTGATGCATATGCATAACATATCGTCTCAAGCTTGACAATGTTGAAAGGCTAAAGTACAATGGCCACAAGCGTACATATGAAGCCTACCCAATTCATGTTAGCAAAAGGCAATGCAACCAATAAGTTAGAATAGAGACTTGTATGTAACCAAAAGAGGGGCATACATTAGAATTTTTAGGGCTACAAAATGCCTACACCTATTAACTATTTACTCATTCTTGACAAGCTTTTTCTTTAACAAGTTTTTGGCTTACAAGTCTTTCCAAGTTTTTTTTCTTATAAGTCTTTCCACGTTTTTTTGCTGGTATTTTACTATGCTTATGCCAATTTTTTTTTTGGCCACGGTGTAGGTAGAACCAAACAAGTATTTGTCAGACCTATCTTCCTCCAACAAAGGGAGTTTGGGAAGGCTAGAGGAAAGTGAGACATCCAGTAGGTCTACACGGGCTAGATCAACTAGATGTTAGAAGATCAGAAGAAAATTTGACAAAAGCATGAATTTTTTTCTCCAAGGAGGGGGGTCATGTTCCTATGATGATGAGACAGTGGGAGACATTGACGTGCGCTTAAGGTACCAACACCTAGTGAAACAATGGGTGCCTAGCGATCTTCCTAAAGTAAACACTGATTTTTGTGTGAATGAGAGGATATATAGAATTGCATTGTCCTCATTGCATGGATTGGGATTGTTTTGCATGGACAGCATAAAGGTTGGATACGGTCAATGTACAAAATTGATGGAGTATGTTGGACCCTGTTACAACTACAGTGATTGGATGTGCCTGGTCCAATATACATGAAGTATGCATATATATGGGTTGTCAGCGAATTATATACAACTAAAAGACAAAGATCAAAATAAAGGAGCAACGATGTACATGGACGGAAGGCCAAAAACAACTGGTGATATTGTGGGGTTTGTAAACAGTACACAACCAGGATCTACATTAAAGCAACCCAACTGCATATTCGAGTCGCGTGAAGGAAACCGTGTCTTTGTATGTGCAATTAAATCAATAGTTGTTGGAGAAGAATTGCTTATTGATTACAATTTGAATCGTGTAGATACAAACAATGTTAGTATGGTTGTGGTACAACAAACAATTTAACCACCCTTTTATTAATTATTTTAACGTCTATAGGAATTTTTGTTAGCATATAATTGAAATTATCTACTTTTCATGTTTCCTTATGTAACTTTTAGTATGTTTTTGATGCAGGGTTCTCTCAGGGGCACCTCCATCTCCATAGATGTTTGTCGACCCGAGTCAAGGCAGCAAGTATACATCAATATTTCAAATGTAATATTAAATTTAGGATGGACATACAGATATGTTGCTATGTATTTTCATTAGTATAATAGGTTCGTTTATATAATATTATTAATTTTTCCATGCAAAGTGTTGATCAGGGAAGCCAACTGGCTATTGATCAACCGACTACAGAATCAGGGAAACAGCCAAACATGAATGTAATTCTCCATTTCAAATACTTTAAAATCGTAAACATGTATATCGTGACGCATTATGTTTATTTTGTTATGTATTCTTTCATTTTTATGGTTGCGTTCATGATGGTAATGTTGTCTACCTTTTTTGCAAATTGACCGGGGAAAGTCCCCAGCTGTTGATCAGACGACTAGAGACTCGAGGCAACCATTTAACCTAAATGTAATTCCACATTCTAAATACTTCAAAAATGTACACATATAAAACATGTAGCATAGTGTTTTTTTTGTTTTTGTTCTGTATTTGTTAGCTTATACATATTGTGTTCATTGTGATAATGTTCTCTACTTTTTTTACAGGTGGTTGATCGAGGTAAATCCCCATCTGTTGATCAGACCATGCCTTCAGCTAGGCGTTAGGTAATCCTAGATGTAATCCCTAATATAATTATTTGCACACACTATATTTTCAAAGACTAAGCAATTTTTTATATATTTCAATTGCAGACAGGGGATTCCATTTATCAAACGGCATCTCAAACCTCTTTAAAGAATGAGGTCTCTCGGTTGATGAGATATAGTGAAATTAGAGAGTCTGCAGACCCGTTGAGGGTGCTACAAAGGACAAGGGAAAAACAAAATGAGGAACTGATTCATCTGACATTGGCAGTTCCACTAACAGAAGGGATTGAACAAAGGATTCAATTGTTGTTATAGCAACGTAAACAAGTGGGCGTAAGTTATCGAATAAAAATGTAAATTCATTTATAAAAACTTTATAATATTTGATTTTATATGTTGTTGAGCTTATAATACAATGGGTTTAATTTACAACGCGCTATGTAGATTATCAATGGTGGTCAGGCAATGTTGGTCCCAGTGACCAAACCACTCCACGTACACCACATAATGCTCCCATATCGTCCACTAAACAATCGGCAACACGCTCTACAACACCGCCGAGGGTAGGGAAGGGTGAAGCCGATGTTGCCCCACCCACAACAGATGCTGCAGAAGAAGGGGTGGATGTAGGGCTAGATAGAGATGTGGAAGCATTTCCTGGATCTTCTCGTGTGACTAGAACTGGTTCAATAAAGTGTACATTTTTGGTGAATGAAGAACTGGTTCCAATAAAGATAGAGAGGATTCTAGGTCATTATAGATTGTTCAATTTATTTTTTATAATTTGTGTATAATATACCGATAATATTTTCTAATGTTGACTAATGATGGAAATAATGTTTTGCAAGAAATGATATATTTTATAAACACATGAATGATTTGGCCTTGGATATCTTTGGGCCCACCATCTGCACAATGTGGAACAAGCAGCCAAAAGCTTTAAAGGATGATCTGACTAATCGCTTGGTTAGTCTGTTCGGAAAAGATTGCTTTGATACATCGAAGGTACTACACAAGGATGTAAAACATCTAAAGATTGTCCGAGAGCAATATAGGGTTCACCTAGAAAACAACCTTAGGTATGAGCACCCTCCAATGATTCCATCTATGGACTGGAAAGCCCTGGTGGAAGATGGAAAAGAGAAGGTCCTAAGAAAATCAGGATAGATACCACCAGGTGGAACAGGGAGGTATTCAATACATTCCAAAATGTAGTGGTAAGCCTTATTATTACTAGTTTTTATATCAATTTTGGTACATTTACTAATGTATTTAAAAACTTAATTAGGCTCTCGGACACATCTATGGCCACAAAGGAAAGAATTGAAAAAATTGGCCAACACAAGCTTGGGCCTGGTGGTTACTCCAACTTGGCGGCCCGATATGTAAATATTGCAAAACCCGAATCCGCATCCAAATATCATACAGATTATTATTTTTGTATTGTTCTGACAAAAGGCTTTAAAATTAATGACATCATGCAAATATGAAGGCTGACTGGTTCAAAGAATTTCCCAGTGTGGATTGCATGAAGCTTGGCTTCAAACATGGCTTTGGCGTCGTTGTTGAACACCGGACAAGCTTGTCTAGGAATACTGCACGATCTTCTGCTGATCCATCTGGTGCCCAGGTATGTGAAAATTGTATAGTTTAATGATAATTTATTAATGTTCATGCAATTTGTTCCTTATAAATAAACTAACATAAATTATTTATTCCTTTTTGTGCAGGAAAGTAATGATCCCATTCATGTCGAGGTGTGTAGTTGAATGGTAATGAATTTATTAATGTGCTACTTTTTTTATAGACCATTGCAGATGATGAACATTAATTCTAATTCTACACAATTCAACTACAAAGCATGTAGCTGCAAATCATAACACGGAACAGGTTGGGCCAGTATGAGATAATGTTGAACATGTTGATGTGCACATGGCAGGTAAAAAGACACATTCATAATGTTTTTTAAATGAATTACTCGTATTTATCAAAATATAAATATATTGATGAAATATCTTGACATTATTGCAGAAATTCATCGCCCCTCGCCTGAAGTTCAACCTTGCGAGCAGACTAGTAGGGATACCGATGATCAGATTCCCGAAGATGTGACTCTAACTAAATATTTAAAGAGAAGAAAAGTAAAAAGGAAGTGACTAAACAAATTTTGAGTAATTCTTATTTATAAAAAAATCAATGTTTTTTTCCTCTGTTTCATGAATGAATGCTTTACTGAATTGTTTACTGATATTTTTTTTCTACCATTAACTAAATTAATGTTTTAATGAATGAGTTAATGAATGGTTTAATGAAAGTTTTAAAAAATGATTTAATGAAAGCATTTTTCAACTATTGAGTGAAATAATTTGCATTGTAGATGCATTGTTATTTGCATTGTGAAATAGTGAAATAAATTGTTGTATAGGCATTGGGTTTGGGGAGTTGAGAGTGATGTGAGGGGGGGCAGGGGCCATAAGAGCTTCCACCTTCATGTGGTTGGTCCTGTTTAGTAGAGAATATTAAATTATTCTTGAAACAGAGAGGAGTTCAATGAATGGTAAGGAAGAATACATTAAAAAACATCTTTTTCTATATTTTTACTGTGTAATTTTCACTATTGCTATTTGACTCCTCCATTCGAACCTGTTACAAATAGCATTGAGAAACATTTTCATAGTTAAGAGGCAAGAAATGGAGTTTTGATTAGATCAATGGCCTTATATACATAGTATTTTTGGTTATCCATGTTTTATCAGGTGATATATTCTTAACAATTAATTTACTTTAATAGTTGAATAGTATTGTAATTTACATTGCAATAGAATTGTATTTATTTAGATTGGTTTTTTTATTTTCATAAACATACATAAATATATTTGATGGGTCCTAACATGAAACTATTGCAACTAGACAAAAAATTAAGTATGTTGAATGATGTTTTGAAAGGTAAAGCATAAGAAGACAGTGTGAAGATCCAAAAATCAAGGTATAATTATGTTTTCTTTTGTTTGATTGAGCTGTGTATTGGGTATTTATGCATGTGCACACACATACATTTAGTTGATGATGATGATTACCATACATAGAGGTGAACTTTTTTATATCTTATCTAAACGATTACCTTAAACATTTTGATTTATCGTGATAACTGGCCCCTTGGTAATACTTTAGCAATACCATATAGCTAGGACAACAAAATTAAATGTAGGCATTTCATTACAAGAAATTTGATAGGCATTTAATTTTGATGGGAATATGAAAGGTCAAAAGACAGAAAAAGATAGATAGACTTGTGAGGAAAATGGTATCTGAAGCGTTGTTTCCCTATTATTCCACATGAGTATATTTTTAGCTACCCCAGTTTATCTTTCTCTAGTAGTTTTGTAATTTGTTTATTAATCTCATATCTTGTTCAACTTTAATGGTTGATTGTGCAGTGGTAAACCTATGTTTATATTTGTGCTTATCCCTGTAGGTTGTGAGTTGGGCATGGTACACATTGGTATTTTCAGTTTCCATTAAAACTTTTCACCCCATTGTACACATTGGTATATCAACATGAATTACCAAATGAGTTAACCATCCTTTTAAGGGTTTATACAAGTAATCCTTAGCCTGAAAAGAATTCTTTTGGAAAGCAGAATTCAATTATATTGTTGAGATTTCCCCATAACTCAAATATGACCCTAACTTGGTTGATTTTGCAAGTCTTTTTGATAGGTTTTAGGGATAGAAATGATAGTAACACTAATCAGTAATGAAAGAGTCCCTAAATTTCCCTACTAAACAATTAAATGGGGTCGTTGTAAGGCATAAAGTAACCTTTTATCACGGCCAAATTATCCCAACCCCTGAAACATGTCAAGTATGAAACCCTAACTCTAATTTTTGACTGGTTTTTTTAGGTTGCTTCTCAAGTTCATGGATGTAGACAAGAAGATAGGTGATGCACTAGAGGATCAAGGGCTAAATAGGCAGACCAAAATTTGAAGGTGGCTTATAATTTGAAAATTGTTGTTATTTTTGGATTATTGAATTTTATAAATTTCTAAGGTTTTCTAGTTTATAAAAATGCAGATCTAATCTAAAACTACACTAATCACGCAAATGCGTATATTTACACATGAAATACTACTATATTTACCTCTAGGGTTTGTTGGAGGATCCTAATTAGGGAAAAATTCAGAGATATAAGGACAAACAAGAGAAAAATCCTTCAAGAGGATGTTTTATAACATGTAAAAGTTGAAAAAAGCTGGTAAAAATCCCTAATTCAAAGAAAACGCAGCATTACAACCACCATTCAATCCATAGAATCATAATTTAACCAAAATTTACCAATGGAGCAACCAAGAAAACCCTAGATCCTCCTTGTGCTTGTGTTCTTCCAACAATGCTAGCATCAATCTTGCATGTGCATGAAACCCTAGAATTCACCCATCATTTTACCATAAATCCAAAGAAGAAATAGTAATATATTTGATAAGTTTCCCCTATGAATCCATAGGCAAGCCTATATCATTAGAATGCATTAACAAAGCTAGAGTAGGAGTTTTAAGCAAAAACTTTGAAAAAACATACAATTTATTTTTGTGATCAACTTTTTCGTGGGCTTCGTTTTGCTTGTCAAAAGTGGGCCAATCTAATGCTCCTGCAACTCCACAGCCATTGTAAACCAGTCTTTATATGGAATCATTGGTTTATGCTCTTCAATATGAAGGCCCTCTTAAAGATTGCCTCTTTGTACGAATTCATAGGCAATAAGGCATTCCTTTCCCTATGCATAATAGCTAATACAAAGTAGTTAGATGGTAATCGTTGTGCTTAATACTTAGCCACTGATGTTGGTTATAATAGAACATTATGTTTGCTTGTAGTAAAAAGCAACTGTGAATCCTTATAGAGTTTATCTTCTTCCGGCAAATACTTTATTATTAGACCGTGAGATATCTCGACTTAAATATCTATTTGTTTTAGCAGCCAAAGCCTTCGTAGACTCCATTCACTGCATCAAAGGCATTGACCCACTGATCATTGGTCTTCTTATAAATAAATCTTTCATAAAAGCTCTGTTGCCATCTCTCCAGGGAAATAAAGGGATTCACTAGGTGCAAAAGGATTGGATTCTATTAACTCATGCTCCCAACCTGTAGAAAACACAACAACAACACAAAGCATAAAAATGGAAAGCCTATATAATAAATTACAAAGGGAAATGCATGATAAATTTGGATAAATTGGGTTATAAGGGAGATCAATGTTTTTCTTACATTGCCATCCTCTCCCAGGAATCCACTTGTCACTATTTTGCTGTCTAAGTAACGGCAGAGGGAATCGCTATCTTTGAAAGGCAGTTGAGAAAGGATACATAGTGATTTAGCTTTGGGAAGGTAAATTGTTGTCTCTGTTGTATTTGTGTCTTGTAAGCCAGTAGGATAAGGTGTTTCTTTGGTCAATATAGATACTGTGGATGGATGCCACTGAGTGGAGTTTGGACCTCAAGCCCCAATCCATGAGGCAATAAGTGTAGCTGCTAAAAATTTAGTCCAGTTAGGTGCACTTGTTTGTGGCTAGAAACGCCTGAAAGAATTAACTGAATCTGGTTTACATTTCATCAAGTTGGGTGTAGAACCTCTATTAGGGGTTTTGAGTTTTGTGGGTGGAGAGCGCTTGGATCAGCAGCTGCTGCAAATGCAAATAGATTTTTTTTTATTATATATGTTTTGAGGTTGACAGTATTGGTCCATGACCTTGTAGTCTGTATTTGTCTCACTTTTCCCTACAACTACCTATCTCTCTCTCTCTCAGGTATGTCCATTGTTTCGTTAGTGACTTGTCTCCTAAGAGACAAAGTGTGATCGTATTATAAATCTAAGTATAGAAATTAAGGAAGTTCTAAACCACATTGTTTTCTTCTATTTGTCCATTTATAATATTTTTGCATGTGCTTGACTAATTATGTTCATACATATCCTAGGTAACTGTAATTGATGGATGTACATAGTGTTGATATGTAGTAATCTTGGCTTGGTTTGGAGCGAAATGGGTCATAGCATCAACTGAATGGATATTTAGTTTTGACATTGAGGAATCATCCAAAAAAGAGTAAACAGAGCTCTGTAATTGAATCACATATCTTGAATCACATAGACTTGGATAAGGCTCAATTGGGTCTTGGGCACAGCTACAATAGATCCAACGTGAAATTCAATGTCAATAGAGTGGATAACATGGTTATACAGAATATTAGTCTTCTCGAAACCTTGGACAAGGACATCAACACCTTCTGCATGAGAGTAAGGTATTGCAAGTTTAAAATTAGTATTTTTTTTAATTTTTTTTGGGTTTTATATGAAACAACATTTAAGATAGTTCAGTCAAGGTCAATTCTAACAGCTTTCAAGTTGAGATCAATTTCCCATAAGTGTCTTTTAATTCTTTAGTTATGACTCATGAATCATATTTATACTGAAAGGTAAAAGGATTTGTTTATTAACTTAGATTTATATCATATCCATGATTTCTTTGTTCTCTAAGATGTGTTTTAAAATCACTATATTTGATATTCCCAAGGAATAAATAAAAATATACATTTGACTAGTCCTGTGAGAACTCAAGTGTGCTGGATACTCTTTTGTTGTCCATCATTCAAAAACAAAGAAATTTAAGAAAACTATTAAAAGTCTTCCTTACATATTCTCTAGGATACTCAATTTGTCATCAATATAGAATCATCAAAAGAGTCCTAATATCTAAACTAGCAATAAAACAAGACGAGCATAACCAGTGTCTACATCCGTCAGCTATGACTCTGAGCTAATATTCCATTAATTGGTTGTTAGTACAAGTCTTTTCTGAATCAGATAGGAAGTGACTTTTCTAAATTCTTGTTTGGTTTAGGTACCCTTATGTAACGGCAAAGTATATTTAGAAATATTGCCTGCCATTGAGTTGAAATCACATATCTTGAATCACATAGACTTGGAGAAGGCTCAATTGGGTCTTAGGCACAACTACAACAGAGCCAACATGAAATTCAATGTCAATAGAGTGGATAACATGGTTATACAGGCTATTAGTCTTCTCGATACCTTGGAAAAGGACATCAACACCTTCTGCAAGAGAGTAAGGTATTGCAAGTTTAAACTTAGTATTGTTTTTACTTTTTTGGGGGTTTTATATGAAACAACATTTAAGATAGTTCAATCAGGGTCAATTCTAACAAGTGTCTTTTATAAAGGGAAAAATATCAGAATAATGGTGAGGTACCATTACTGGAACATGCCCCAATCATGGGAACATATTCAACATACTTGTTTTCTGCAGGCCTGCAATCCATGACTGAGGAGGAATTGACCACAAACAATGAACCATGCTGCTAGGAGAAATTTGACAAAATTGGCGTCTCTTTAGTGTTTCCCTCAAATCCATCACTGAATGTTCAAAAACTTGTTGATTCTTCTTACCTGTATTCTCAAACTCAGGTTTGTTCTAACTTGTATTCTCAAACTCATCTCCCAAAATGTCTAACAATTTTGAATGTAAAGACTCTCTCTTTGAGCCCTTTGACACACTCCACATATTAACCTCTACTCGATCATCTGAGCTGCTTGTCAACTCACCAATGTCTGGTCCAAACAAGTTCCCTTCAATGGTTAGATTCTAGGTTGAAACCATGTGGGGGTAAAATCTTGATAACCGGAATTCTAGGACTAGTAATTGCCAGCCTCTCCCAGGAATGCACTTGTCACTATTTTGCTATCTAAGTAACAGCAGAGGGAACCGCTGTCTTTGAAAGGAACTTGAGCAAGGATACATAGTGATTTAGATTTGGGAAGGTAAATTGTTGTCTTTGATAGAAGATAGACACCAACACACACAATGATTCCTTTTAGAAGCAAAGACAAGTAAAAACATCAATGAACATCCAATCTGGACTCACCATCTAGAGTTAAATAGTTATGTGAGATTAGTAGAAGAAAATTGTTGTGCATGATGATTTGTGTGCATTAGAAGCTCAATGATTTAGTTTGGAAGGACAATAGACTTTTCTGGGGAAGCAAATTACTACTCAAATCACCAAATCCTGAGCCCACATGCATGACAAATCATTTTCTTGAGGGACCATATGCAAAATCATTGTTGTTCCTGGTAGGAGCCTGATTTAACGTACAACATTTTAGCCTAGGGGAAGGTTGAACGATTTGCTAGAGGAAGTTCCTGTATAAGCCACCAAATCCCCAGCCCACACTTGTTATCAAATCACTATAACTAAGTGAAATCTTTCGGTTTTTTTTTTAAATCCACCAACATGCATCGCTTTTCCAACGTTCTTTCGACACTTCAGTGAAACCATCCGACGACAGTGTCATGAATCCAAAGCTTCAAACCACCGGATGACCGAAGCTTTAAGTGTCGAGCCGCATCAAATATCTGATGGCGTCACCATGCCTCTGACCCTTTTCCCGTTAGAAGGCCGACTCTTCAAGTGTTAGATGGATGACGCTTCAAGTGTCGGATGGTGTCGGATTTCTGACATTGTCTGGATAAAAATATCGATGGCATCGCCATTCCTCCGACACTTCTGTCCGTCAGAAGGTTGATGCTTCAAGGGTCGGAGGGCATTGGATTTCCAACAATTTATGCAATTTTTGATTGGCACTTTGGAAGGAAAAACGGTCGAATATGCGACAAAATGGTGTGTCGGATCTTCGACCCACATTGGTAGAATGTCGAATATTCGACATTATGCCACCGACGGCTAAAAAAAGTGTATGTGTCGAAAATGCGACAGAGAAGTGTCGAATTTCAGACATGCAAGGTGTCGAATTTTGGGTTGAAATTCTGTTGTGTCCTCATATCTCATCAAATTAATGATTCTTTGTTGTCATAGCCTCCTATATTTGGAATTTAATGATGGCCAGTTGTCACTCCCGCTCTTTTCTGTGATTTACCTGTTTCTGTTGCAGATGTGTCACATAACATTTTCCTTTCTCCCTTCGCTCTCGAACGAAACCATTTGTTGGCCTACTCTTCCTTCTTGTCTCGACCTGAGGTTCAACAACAGCACAATACCAACAAAACACCAAAATACATCAGCTCAATGTTGCAATCTCAGTCAACAACACCCATGAGGTAGGAGCCATCTCTCCCAAGATATCTTAATGTGTAACTGGCTGAACCATGTTTTCGTAGTTGGCAAGGGATTATAGTCCCTTGGTGCATGACCAAGGTTCTCGATAGAGATGGAGAGATGGAGTCTATTACTATGTGACAGAATTGCAACTGAGTGCCACAACCGACGAGCGACACAACCTTATCCTTAAGTCACTTAACAACTGGCACAACTGTGTGGCGTAGCCGATTCCTTACTTATCATGAGAAGTGTGTGACTTATATTGTAACTTAGTATATTAACCATGAAATCATACATAACATGTCATCAAGGCTTTAAACATTCATTCATTCATTTATTGACTAGTAATATTGTGACATACATTCAATAGCAAATGTAAGAAATACAAAGAAAGAAAACATCCACATAAGCCTTCAATATTCAACATTGAAAGCTAAACATCCAACCATTCCACATACATAAACATAGGAAATAACGTGGAAAACCATCTAGGAAAACCACCCAGGTGCTCTTCATCTGGCATGAGAAATATAGGTAGCACCTTGCAGTCTACGACTTGCATAATGATCTTAAGATATGTATATCTAGCTCAATATTCTTGCTCTCATTTTCTTTGTTCTATTGCTTCTATCTACTCCTACTTATTTGAACACAGCCTGGATTGACTCTTCTACCTTACTATATACACACTCACCTATAGATTGCTTCTACTAATAGTATACACACACAGCTGTAGATATGCGCCTCAACAAACTTCTACTTCTACTAGACTCCTCTTCTAAGTCAACAATGAACTTCCTACAATCCTTTTGAAACTGATAAGCTAACTGAATATAACAGAATCTAACCCTTGTAGAGAGCGGGTTCCTCCTATTTATAGTGTTTACAAGACCACGTAGGGTCGACTGAGTACAACTCAGTTATTATAGACACAAGTAGCTACAAAATATCTTCTATTACATTAATTCCAAGCCATATTTGGCCACAAAATTCATGCATTACATTAACCACGGCCTTAACTAGCCACGGGAACATCTCTCAATATGTCTGTATAGGTCATAACTAGATGCAACGCTTTTCCTTTATCCTTCCATTGGTTCATCCTTCTATAGTATTCCTTGAATTTCACCTGTTAATCCTTTACTCTTCTAGCTACCTCTTCCACTGACTATGTATTTTATTTTCCTCGTCGCAACTTCCTCTGCCATGTGTTTGTGCTTCTTTCTTTACCTACTTTTCTCCATCGCGCACCTATTTTTCCTCTTGCGCTTGCGTGCCAGATTCTTCCTTATGCACTTTTCCTAACCCAACAGGTATCCTTAGTATCTTTCCTTAGGTCCCTTTCACAAGTGTCAGTGGAAGGATATTTCCCCTACACCTAGGGAGGACTTCGGAAGAAACCCCATACAATGATTTGGGAGGGAGTTTTGGTGATTCAAATTATTTCTCCCAAAAAACTTAAATGGGGCCCCAATTAACTATTATTCGATCTTCACTAGTCTTTTTTGGGCCCTCATCATCTCGGACATTCCTTTGGAAGGTATATCTTTTAGCTGCCTTGGTTCGTGATACTTAGGAAAATGTTTAGTGGTGTGCTCTTTGGTTTTTTTGTGATATAGACTAACCTCTAAGTGTGTGTTATTAAAATATTTAGTTGTGGATGATCAACCTCCTTGTAGGTCTCGAAGGTTGCAAAACCTTCCTCTACTTTCAATAGTGGAGCCTCTACCACCACCTCAGATGCAAAGATTGAACACAAGTTGTTCCAAATCACCTAGTGCTATCGAAATTCCAAGGGAACATGAACTTAGATACACTCAAACTAATACTTTTTCAGTAGAAATTGAATATTTTCAAGCCAAATATTTTTCAAGGAACAATAACTCACCTCTTACTGACCTAAGAGATCCTGTATTGGTACAAGTTTGTACGTTCGGTTCACCTGGAATCAGTGTTCCTTTGAGTTTTGTCATGTCTAGTTCAGGAGAAGGTTTGGGGCATATTTTCAACCCCACTTCAACCATGGTAGCTAGTGGAGTCTCTACTTCACCTGTGAGTGCACCACAGCCAAATGTATCTACCACACCAATGATGTCTTTAAACTTTAATTCATCAAACCACGTGTCTCCAAGTGCTTGCGTGTATAATCCACACTAGTGTTGGTCCTTCTAGTATGGTTGTCACTAGGATACCTAGTGTACCATTTACATCTTCTCCTTTGTTTCAAAACACTCAAAGACGTCGTAGTGGTTCAACTTCCTTTGTCCAAGGTTTTCCATGTTTTGGAGGACACATTCCTCCATCCTCACCTTATGTAGGTCCTAGACCTACCTATGCAGGTGTGTCATCTGGAAGCCATAACCCTTTTTCAGGGATCATCTTTTAAAGTTCTAGTCAAGTTTCGAATGCACAATTCGAAATCTCTCCTTTCTCACTTTTCGGAATCACTTCTCCCATATATATGACTCCAGCTTCAACTGGAATCAGTTGAACACAATATAACACACCACAAGTCAACAATCCTTTGGCCTTTAGATGTAATCCCTTTAAGAACATTGCTACTTCTTCACAATCGATGGGTAGGGGCAACCCCAACCCATCTTTGGGAACACTAGTGCAGATACTTCCTCACACCAAATTCCTTAATACCAATCTCCGACTAGGCATAGATTAACTTTTCTGGAAACATTAAACTTGCCATACCTTTTAAAACTTATGAATGAACCTTTGCACCACAATCCAACTAGGCCACAAGTTCCTTTTAAAATTCGTTTTGACATACCCAAGTTCGAAGGAAAAACTGTAGAGGATTCTAGTGACCATGTCACGAAATTTCACTTATGGTGTTCCTCGAACTCACTGAACGATGATTTGATTTGGCTGATTCTCTTTTAAATAACTCTTACTAGTGTTGTAGTTAAATGGTATATTTAACTTCTATATGTTTCCTATGACAATTTCCTTGATATAGCGACTATTTTTCATAACCACTTTCAACTTCTTATTCGGTATGATGCTAGTATAGATATTTCATCGACTTTTCATCAAAATAATTCCACACATATTTTTTACCATATTCAGGAGTGGAGAAGGAGAAAGGGGCTCATTAAAGATAATATTCCTCCTGAATTCCTATTGGAATAGTTTATGAAGTCTCTATTTCCATACATTTCAAAGGACATTTCAACTTCGGGAGTGACCTCAGAGGAGGAATCCATACGTAGGGCCCAACAAATGGACTTAATCTATTCCCAGTCTGGGATTCTCTATGAGATTATACTTGAGGCTCCAAGGTCCAGTAGAGACTTTGCAAAACCTAATCCTATACCTCATGATGATGGCGTTGTGGGTTCAATTAAATCACTGACTATAGAATCATTGGGAAAATAGATACATGAGTTATCAGTGAAACATTCTGTAGTGGAAGAAGCTAAGGATGCCACTCCATCAAACCAGAATGCGAAAATTTACAATGCACAATCCACTCAGAAGGGCACTCAATAGTCCAATGGGAAGAAGAATAAGTGTAAAAAGGGTGAGGGAGGTCAAAATAAACAAAAACCCACAAATAATGCTGAGGGGGGGGGAAATGAAAAGAAGAAATTAAATTTCCTTTGAAAGATTTGCGAGGAAGATCACTTGACTTATCATTGTCTCATAATGGATCAAGCAAAGAAGTTGTTTAAACAACAACCCATCATCCTCAAGGACCCATTGCTATAAGGACAAAATGAAACTTCTAGTGATCCGAGGAATGTTGGGGGAACACAGACTACTTCCTCTGTTGATTAGTCATATATTAACATGGTCTGATCCCACACCTTACTGCAGACCAAAGCCAAAAAATATGAATATGAGTTTTCGTAGAAAGACAATCATATTGCTGAAACATCAGGCCCACTTTCGATCTAGAAACCGACAGATCCTATGCCGAAAATACTGAAAGGTGTTTTAAAAAATACATTTCACTTTCCTAATGCGAGGGACGCTCCCAACTACTCGGTTGTGGAGGACCTGACTAAAATCTTTGTGTTATGTCAGCCTTAGAAGTGATACTAATTTTTCCTTCATGGTTTGATGCACTTTTGGTGGCTATCAGTAGCATGGAATGTGCGAGCTTGATGGCTAAGTTTAACCTATTAGATGTCAAATGGATCCTTCCTTACCATGTGTCCTTTTCAATTGAAGTAGTCCATGGAAGAAAACCATTGGGATAATGGTAATAAATGAGCATGAATCCACATGTGTAATGTCTATTTCATGTTAGAAAGCTATGGGATCCCCAGAGTTAGTTCTATCTAACACTTTGCTGACCTATTTTGACAAAAGATCTTTCCGTCTACATGGTATCCTACCGTATTTTGATATAAAACTTGAAAAGAAAATAGACTCAGTAGAAATTGAAGTTGTATATGCCCCTCTATATTATAAATTAGTCTTGGAGAGGATTTGTACCTATGCTCTGTGCATTATTTCTTCGTCCATATTCCAAGTCCTCATGTTCCCTCATGAACGAAAGTTGGTGACTATTGACCAACTATCATATACACAGAAGGGTCGTATGGAGACTTTAGAGTCTAATGTACCTTTCATTTATCAATCACGCCCAATGAATGAGAGTTTAGGAGTTGGGATGTAGACATCGTTGATGGGAACTTTCGATATGCCCACTCCTATAAACTACCTAGGCACAACTAGTGTAGGGAAGAACATTTGTACAATTGTAGATAGAACTGACCCGTGGGTTCTTGCTTCGCAAGATGATCCTAATGTGTCCATATTAGAAACAAAAGTATCCTACCAAGTTATATTCAATGCTATTGTTTATTCCATCTTGACTCCTCCCATCTTAGAAGAGTCAAATGAATCCTACTTGCCCACATGGGAAGAGAAATCAACCTATTCGTATAATTGCATAGATATGGTTTTACCATCTGATGAAGCCATTTTGGAGGCTATGCTAGGACATGAGAAACTTTGTGAATACTTACATCACAAGTCCAATTTCCTACCAAACCTGAGCAGGATTGAAAACTCTGAGTTCCACGTGAGACTAACTAAAGGTATTGATCAACCTGTTAACCCTTTTCCTAAGGAGGGAGTGTTTGCTGAGGGGAATATGTCAAACATTTCCGCTACTATACCGATGAATATCTCCACCAAACCTGATGTCATGGAGAATGTTCATATTGGAGAAAATTATTCATCTAGAGAGATTTCCAGTTATACTTCCTTATTCAAGGAGTTCTATGACATATTTTCCTGGTCTTATGAGGAGATTCCAGGCATCGACCCATCCATTGTAGAACATGAGATTAGAAAATACCTTAATGTTAAAATTGTTTGAAAACATATTTGACCTGTCAATCCGCAGAAAGCGGTATCCGTCAAGGTTTAAGTAGAGAAATTGTTGAAGTCCGGTTTGATACACCCTATCTCTCTCACGGAATGGGTATAAAATCCATGTTTCGGTTGATAAGAAACAAGCGACTATATGCATTTCTACTAAATTCAGGAATTTGAATGAGGAATACCCTAAGGAAAAATACCCCACACTGTTCATAGATCAAATTATTGATGTGTGTGCAGGTAGAGTGATTTTTTTTATTTATGGATGGCTTCTTCGAATCTAACCAGATTCAGATTAAACCCGAGGACCAACATAAAATTGCCTTTATCTGCCCCTGGGGCACATTCTCATACAATAAAATTTCATTTGGATTGAAGAATGACGAGGCAACATTTCAAAGAGATATGAATTTTTCTTTTCATGATATCAAACATATTTTAGAGCCCTACTTAAATGATCTTTTGGCTCATTGTTGTAAAAGAAAAGGTCATCCAGATCATCTTCATTTTGTTTTTGAAAGATGCAGGAATTATAAGATTCACTTAAATCCCCATAAGTGTGTATTCTGTGTCGAATCAGGGTGACTTCTAGGTTTCATAGTCTCTAACAAGGGTATAAGGGTTGATCCATTGAAAGTCAAGGCGATTGTTAATATTCCTCCTCCTCAAACCATTAGACAACTACATATTCTACAAGGAAACCCAACTTTCTTAGACAGTTTATTGTGAATTATGCCAAGATAAATAAGGTCTTCATGTGCTTGCTGAATCAATATGCCAATTTCCTATGGGATGAATCCACACAACAATATTTCAAGGCATTAAAGAAAGCACTGTTATCATCTCCTCTCTTGCATCCGTTTGTTTACACGAAGGACTTTATATTATATCTGGCTGATTATGAGTTTACATTTGGTGTAGTGCTAGTTCAAAAAGATGACAAGTTCCAAGAACATGTCATCTATTACCTTAGTCGTGCTTCAGCTAGTCCTGAGCCTAGATATTCACAGGTTGAGAAACTAGCTTTGGTGACGGTTTATGTTGTTAAGAGGTTGAGACATTACATTTTGCTAAGGACAACTGTTGTAGTTGTAGACGTGAATCCATTTCAGTATGTCTTATCCCAATGAATAATCGGGGGAAAGTTTAATAAGTGTATTTTCATACTCCAGGAGTTTCACTTATATTTTCAGTTCTCCAAATCGAAAAATGTCCCTCGTTTTCGTAGCACTTATCTCATAGTTCCCGAGTGATGAAAGTATAGTGGTAGAAGAAGAGTCACTGCTTAAGGAGCACATTTTCTTGATATCAACCTATGATCCTTGGTACAGATATATCTTAGTATATTTTTATACTTTGAAGTGTCCCATGACCCTCTCATGGGAATATCGACATAAGTAAATATTGAATGCTAAAAACTACCTCACTATCGGAGATATAATATATCAAAGAGGGGTATATTCCATCTTGCATTGATGTATTACCCATGAGGAGACATTTCTTCTGAATGATTCTCAGAATGGAGCATGTGGGGGTCATTTTTATGGGTTA
Organism: Pseudotsuga menziesii; assembly: GCA_001517045.1. Lineage (NCBI taxonomy): Eukaryota > Viridiplantae > Streptophyta > Pinopsida > Pinales > Pinaceae > Pseudotsuga > Pseudotsuga menziesii. The sequence goes on along the minus strand of LPNX010441335.1, from coordinate 14,645 downwards.
GCAATGGCCCAAAATATCTTTCGTGTCAGCTATTTCTGGCATACCATATTTAAATATTGCGTAGAATCTACGAAGCATTGTCATCTGTACCAGTTGTATACCAGAAATATGTGGTCGCATCATGCTTCTCTCTATCCCATCATCGCAGTAGGGTCCTTCACTAAGTGGGGGGTATATTTCATGACTTGCAACCTAGTGTCGGTTGGGGGGCATAAGCATATCATTGTCTCTTCAGGCTACTTTACTAAGTGGGCAGAGGAAATGCCTACCTTTAAAGTTGATGTTGAGACAACAACGTATTTTGTATTCAATCAAATCATTACAAAATTTGGTATCCAAAAACAGATTGTCACTGACCATGACATTGACTTTCAAAACAAGATGATGACAGAGTTGACTACTATGCTAGGCTTTAGGAAAGACCACTCGTCTTCCTTTTACCCACAGGTGAGTCAGAAATTAGAATCCATTAACAAAACTTTAAAAACCATTCTCAACTGGAATATTAATGCGAGTAGATCAAATTGGCGTATCATTTTTATCCTATCATTTGGGCATACTGAATTAATGTTAAGAATGCCACAAGATTTTTCACCCTTCCAGCTCATTCATGGGGTGGAAGTTGTCACACTGGTGGAATGTGAAATACCATCCTTAAAGATAGAAATTCATGTGAGAGTCTGATACTTCTGATATAGAGGAACACTTACTACATCTAGAACATCTAGATGAACAATGCGGAGATGCGCTTATAGTGAATGAAGCACATAAGAAATGGGTAAAGAACCAATACGACAAAGATGTCAAACCTAGGGTTTTATCCAAAGGAGAACTTTTTTTGGTCTACAACTAGGATAAGGAGCCCCTAGGGGCAAGAAAGTTCAAATATATGTGGTTAAGCCTATATGTTGTATTCATGGTCCTAAATAAGGGTTCCTATGAACTAGTTGATTATGATGGTCATAAGCTGCTTAAGCCTTGAAATGGGCTCTACGTGAAAAAGTATTACGCCTAGGAATTATGGTTTTTATTGTATTATAGTCGTAATTTTTTAAATGGTCATGTGTGGTTAGTGTTTCTTATGTAGTCTAGTGTTGTTTCAAATGTATTTGGAGTAGCTCATAAGATTCACTGATGGAACAAGCCATCACACTTGCAACCTAGCTTCAGCTGCTTGGGTCATTTATGCACCCATATGACAACTAGTTACCTCAGGATGCGGTTTCTTAGGTCCCGCAAATAAAAATTTAGCTAAATACATTGTTGTTATTGAGATTCTTTGGGATGCTATATCGCATGGTATCACCTTCCTGGAAGTCAGACTTGACTCTCAGTTAGTAGTCTCTCATCTCAATGGAGTCTATCAAGTGAGATATCCTACTCTATTATGTCAGTTTTTAAGGATTAGCTTACTTGAAAGAAATTTTGAGCATATTATCTATCAACACATTCCAAGAAATAAAAACACAATAGTGATGCATATGCTAACTACATTTTATACTGGCATTTGTCACACACATTGTAAAAAGAATACACATAAATGCATATAAACACATGTAAATAACTGTATATATATAGAATTAGGTCCATATACATTGAGTTCTAGTATGAAGATCCATTAAAACAAGTACATCAAAATACAAAAAAAAGGATCATAACCCTCAACATGCTAAAATATATGGAGGCTCCTCAGCCTCATCAGCTGCAGCTGCCTCCACCATGCCCGCTTAGTAGCACAAGACATCCCTGGATACCTTCCGAAGTAGGTGTAACCAGGTTGGAGGTACACCCACGACATGATCCTGCATGGAAACGGGAATCCTCTCCATCCTCAGAGTCAGACCATCATGAGTAAGCATGGCCAGCTTTCCCTCTACAACATGAAGGTAGCTTCATCACTGTCTCCATCTATAGGTCACACATAGGTCCTAGGATGCCCATCTGGCCAAACAAGCCCAATATCAGCATTACAGGAAATATGACTTAGAATCGAATAATATACATATGTATATAACACTTGTGAACAAAAATTCATAAAATTAAAAAAAATTAAAAGAAAAAAGTCACCCATCTCTCCCCATACTTTTCCTGGAGGGATAAATAGTTCAGGATCACCATGAAAATCTAACCCAGCATAAGGGAACTTCTCTAAAGCAGTCAGCTCGCAGCTCCACCATGCATAGAATTCATCATCATATCCACTCTAGATTTCACCACCACCTTGGTGAAGGAATACATCTCCCCACTGTGTGATCCTAGACTCACGTGGAGGTGAAGGTGGAAGACTCACCCCTGGGATCAAAGAGGTCACTCTGTCTCGAAGAAGGCTACCAAGATGATAACATATCCAAATTTCTTCTTCTTCCCCAACCTGCAGTATAATAGTTGTTTCTTCATACTTATTATCACACCAGAGAACCAATCAAAGACTACACCTTGAGACATTCCACAACTATACGCATATGGGTCCGCGTAGCAAAATGCAATGCATATGTACCCACCACTCAGACAACAATTCTCACAGTCACTTTTAGTGGAAATATTGTGACTTGGTAATCATGATCTTATGTTGAGCCAAGAGAACCAAATATTGATGTTGTGACAAGATGGGGTGCTACGATTGGAGAAGACAAAAATGCGTTGTCTAGCAGTCTTGTTCTGGTCTTCATAACTTGTCTGCTTGTCTTGAGCTACCTTTAGATTTTTCTTTATCTTAACCATTTGGTCCTCCATATCCTTTAATAATTATGGTCCAACAATGACTCTATCTGTTAGGTTATCCCAACTGATGGGAGTATTCCACTTCCTTCCATACATGGCCTCGAAAGGAATCATTTTCAAAGATGCATGATATCCATTGTTATAAGAAAATTTTCAAGTGTAAATAATCTTCCCACTTATATGGTTGATCCATCACATACATCCTTAACATATCTTCAATTACTTGGTTAACTCTTTCTATTTGTCCATCTGTTTGAGAGTGGTATGTCGTACTCATGTTTAGACTTGTACCAAAACATTCGAACAATCCTTTCCAAAATTTAGAAGTAAATTTTGAATCTCTATCTGATACTATAGCCTTCGGAATACCATGCAATCTAGCTACTTCTTTCATGTAAATATTTGCAATGTTAGCTTCTTTGTGAGTTGTCTTTATTGGAATGAAGTGTGCTACCTCAGTCAACTTATCTACCACAACCATGATCGCATCATTTTGCAATATAATCTGAGGTAACTTGGTGATGGAATCCATCGTCACAACATCCCACTTCCATTCTGGTATAGGAAAGGGTTGCAACAATCCCACTGGATGTCGATGCTCAACTCTAACTTTTTGACATTCCATGCACCTAGTTATATATTCTGCAACATCATTCTTCATCTCTAGCCAATAGTATTGTTTCCTTACTACTGCTAGTGTTTCCTGATAACCTGAATGTACGGCATAAGGGACATCATGTGTTTCCTTCAAAACCATCTTCCTTATATCTCCAACATCAAGCACATAAACTCTATATTTGTGCATGAGTATCCCATTTTCATTAAACTTATACTTATCAAATTTCTGTGGAATCTTTTGTTGTTTCAAACCTTCTTTCCACTAGTAGAAAATGAGAAATTAATGACTAAAAAAATGACTAAAATCAGGCTATAAACGACTATTTTTGAGTCGGTGACTAATAGTAGCAAATTACCACTATCTTATAGCTAGTCGTATTTCACTAGTCATTAATAGCTTGACTTAGTAGTCACTGATTTAGTCATTGATTTGGTCATTGATAGACAATGATTTAGTCATTGTTTTAGTCATTGATAGTTAATGATTTAGTCATTGATTTAGTGACAGATTTAGTCATTGATTTAGTCACTGAGTTAATCATTGATTTAGTCGTTGATTTAGTCATTGATTGCAACTATTAATGACCAAATATACAACTAAATAAACTACTAGATGTTAACATATTAATGACTAAGCTAAATACGACTAAGATACGAGAAATTAGCTACTAATAGTTGTATATATGTGAATTTAGTCGTTTTTGTAGTCACAAATTTTATGATAGGGCACGGAGGAATCGAACCACCAACCTCCTGCCTATAATTAGGCAGGCGCTCTACCATTGAGCTAGCACCCTTTAAGAAGTTGTTATTTCTTGACAATGATGGTATTCAAACAAATTTATGATAGATATCAATCTACAAACTACATAATTATTACTATTCGAACTTACCAGTAACTAGTATTTATGAAAGTAGTCATTTACGCAGTGGAGAATTGTAAATAAGAAGGAGGTGTGTTGGATGATTTTGCAAATCTCGACATTTTGATCTATACTATGGGAAGGGTAAGGAAGCTGCTGTGTCCCCATTACACCAATCACAGCAGGCATGCCTCGCTCCAAAAAAAACTACACTTGGGCTTCATGTGAATCCCTTGGTGCAAATGACATGGTCAAAACATTTCTCCTTAAAAGTTATGCACCCCAGCTTGCCACCTAAGCATGCCATGAGGATTTCA
>LPNX010441335.1:0-10006 GCA_001517045.1 Pseudotsuga menziesii | reverse complement strand
ACCATATAACGATGTTGTCAAATCGATATTCAAACACATTAATCTTGGAATGAGATCAATCATAAGTGAAGGTAGGGTTTCCATAGCTTATTTACAACCCTGTTCATTCAAAATAATGTTCAAGCTGAAGAAAATTCAAGTGCTATTGAACAAAATGTTTCTGGATGAGTACAGAGCCAAGGAATTCAATCTAGTAAAAAAATTGAAAGATTGGTGGACTGAATATAAGGCCTTCTTAGAAAAGAATAATTGGATGTATTCTACACAATACTTGAGATACCCATATCGGTTTATGAAAACCATGATTTTTATGTTATATCGCGAGGAGGGATCCTCTCATTTTAAAATAGAATGGAATCTATTGGCGCATCGTGTAGTAGACACGTGGCATGATTTCAATTGGGTGAGCATCTTGTCTGTCAATCTACTATGCTTCACTAGGGCCATTAAAAAGGTATAAGGATACAAAAACCATATTTTTTACATGTTATATTACATATTAGATGCAGTTTGTTCCTATAATCCTTTTCCCAAAATGGGATGAGAGTGGAAACCTAGTCTTCTACCTATGCATGTATATTGTTGTGAATTGTGGTCCTCCAACTATAGGTTATATTTCTATAACAGAAATTAAAGCCTTGCAAAAATTAAAAGAGAAATGGAGGGTGACCATACCAGCCATGATAAATTCCAATATGGCCTCTTTCATATATCACACCAAGTGTATTCTTTTTTGCAATGGTTTAATCATATCCTATAAACATCATATAAATTGCTGGAAAGGCATCAAAGAACTTAAAATGCTTTTGTGAAATTCAAAACTTGCAAAGCTTGTGATATCCTGGAAACCACTGACAATATCAGGCTGCAATAGTAGAATAAAAATAGTGACTCTCACCCTGATCTTTGACTGAAGTAAATCTTACGAGAGGTATGATATGAGATTCATCATTGCCACTATATGGATTAAAAATTGCATACTCATGGTCCCCATTCAAAAAGATGAGCCTGCTTTCTAGTTCTTCAGTCTTATCAGTAACAGTCTCTTCATGCAATAATGCACTTTACTGGATAAACATAAGTGCACCACCCAACTGAAATAAGATCAATCAAAAGTAAGATGCAAAATCCATGAAAGTACCATAATCAAGATCCAACATCTTCCCATTCCCTCACCTTCCTCACAGCCGAGGAAGCAATCGGAATGGGATCTTCTACATTGAAGAGCACAATTATGGCATCCTCCTCTGATTTCAACTTGCTGGTAATGTCAACAGGGACAGGTACTAGAACAGCAAAATTGGCCCTGTCAGGATAAGTGGCCAAGGCTGCACATGAAAGAACCAATGATTTCAACCATACATAGAAAATGATTTTTAAACACCATGTAAATTGCAAATAGGATTTTTCAATACCTTCTACTGACAGATGATATGACCACCAAACACACAATGTTGATAGGTTCCAAACAGAAAACCGTGGGTTTGAACCTTTTGCTACCGATACAAGATGATGTGACTTCGGAATAAATGATAGCGCTGAGATTGACTGAGCAAAACAACGACCAGAAATAATAATTGGTCATTAAACAGAGAACTAAATGATTCATATCCAGGAATCAAAGATAACCAGATAAGCTATAAAAATTACCATTAAGTGCAATGATTCACCAATGACAGAAATAAGACTGTTTGTCTCTGGGTTCCAAAATGTGATAAGATCTCCTGCACCCACAGCCAAAAGGGATCCATCTCCAGAAAAGCCAGCACATAACATAGGCTTCTGTTTGTACCACATGAATAAACTTCAATTACCTGGTGTTCAAAAAAAATTGTTGTATTGATGGACAGAAATACACACAGATATATCCTGTAAAATCAGGCATTGGACGAAATGACAGTCTCATTTTAAAGTACCCTTCCAGAAAAAATATCTCAGAACAATATCATTTGCCTTATGGGTTTTGGCTTAAGACAAATATGGCTTTATTCTATCAGTTGTTTTTCCAATGAAGTTAGACTTGCATTAAATCAAACTTCAATAAAGACTAAAACAATCCAAACTGTAACATGGAAAACAGGTGGATTCTATCGTACTGAAATACAAAACAGCAGCATTCAAAGCACTGTTTCATTTCACTTGAGTCTACCCTAATACTTATCAATCATAATAGCATTAATGAAACTCATAGAACAGAGGACAACAATCACAGCAATAAATCATAATAAAAACCAAACATGAAGTAGAAACCCACTTGTATGTTCCAACTGATCGGCATCTCCAACCACAAACCTGACAAAATTCCTTTTTGCTCAGAATATTTTCATTTTCAACCCAAACCTGATAATGCAAGGAAATGAAATAAATAAATGATGAACTACAATTACATGAAATGAAAATAAGGAATCAAACTTATGGAAAGAGTTAATTTATCATTATCCTCTCAAGAACATTTAAGATGTAATAATAAAAATATGTTTCTTCCAGTAACAAGAAAAGGAGAAAACGTTACCTTGAAGTTTCCACCATAGGAACAACTCACTGCCATATTCTTCTGTGGATGGAAAACGAGGGCTGAAATTGCAGCATCACTGTCAAGTATTACATCACAAATTAACATTCAAAATGATATCATAAAATCCACATGCAGTTAGTTGTTCAAGTCACACAAACTTGCCGTCCTTGTAAAAATGAAATATGTATCATTAAAAAGAAAGCAACCAAAGCAGGATACTTAATTGTCAACAGGGAATGATCAAGACGTCTGCAATAATCCTAGAGATTAATTCCCATCTATAATCAATAAGAAAAAAATCATCTGTTTTGCAGGTTAAATGAAACATACAACTAGTATTAAAAACTAGGAAAAATGTTTCAGCAGAAAGAACAAAAATTAGGCAAATATGATGTCTAGCACAATGAAAGTTTGAAACATACCAAACTAGAAAAACCACAAAAAATAAGAAACAAATGGAATTTCCAAAGACTGCCATCCAACAACTCTAGAGAGTTGCTCATGTAGATCATGTCGTTTCATGATTTCATCCAATGAAGTCGACAAATTTACAGTGCTAATCTAAAATGGATAATGCCATATTGTCCACAAATTGACAATGGTGACTGCAAAATAGATCAACTCAGTAGATATAACATGCCAATCCAACCAATGAAAAGGTGAACAACTGGTCAATCATACCGGTTCAGAAGTAAAATATCCTAAACATGTTTGTGCCCTTCGTAGGGTTTCTACAGTGTAGCCACTAAAAGGAATATTTCAGAATAGATAGGATATGATGTCAGACCAACACATCACAAATATACTTTGGAGTTACCGAGACACCAGAATCTTGAGGCCATGATGGAATTCTAGTTAGAACGAGAATCTTGAGGTCATGATGGAATTCCAATTAGAATAAACATCGGTTTAAATGTCCCTTGCATGTCCATCCACAATATGAAAATTCAAGATAGATGAAATTCTTGTAATGTCTCTTGGTCCCATTCGCAGGCCTATAGTTGGTCAGCTTGTTTCGGATTGGCCCTTTTGTGTGTGGACTCTGTCAACCCTCCCCCTGGGTAAAGCTCTTCTTGGCTATGTATAATTGATCCAACTTTGTGAATAATAAATGATTTTCCCAATTAAAAAAAAATGACAGAATAAGAGATTTTCCAGCTTACCCAACTGATGAATCAATAGTGCTGCCTTGGAAGCCACCGACTCCTTTTATTTTAGCAAATAGATCACACCTTGCTCACCAGAGAATCATCAAGGGGCAGAAGAATTTAACGAGGCCTTGGAAGCCAACGAATGCTCTTACTCTACAATATAGATCACGCCCTGTTCGCCAGAGAATCAAGAGCCACAAGAATGTAAAGAGGCCTTGCTTGTTGATACCCTATTGTATCAAGCTTTAAGAGTGTTCCCCATTGGCGAGTACATGGGTTGAGTGTTCTCTTGGTTGTTCCAGATCTGTAAACGCAGGGAGCTCGAACAAGCTATTACACCATCCAGGTGCCAACAGCTCTATGACCTCCACCCTGGCAATGGTATAAAATGCACTGCAGTGCAAATATCCTGGTCTCATTCTGGGTTTCCTGATCTGCATAGTTTCTGAGCTATGTCACTGAAAATTGGAAATATCTCAAACTTCTGAAATGACAATTTAAAATTGTATGGTACAGTGAAACATCTCTCTCTATGTCTCCACATGTACACAAAGACATTATTTAAATACAAATATTTTGCATATCAGACTATTAATATTTATACATATGAAGTCGTAAGTTGTAACAATATTTATAGAATATAAATATATATAAAAGTATTATGCATTTATGTATATGCATATATACTATAGTATGTACATGAAATTATTTTCTTTTTCTGGGTTTTTTGGTTAGGGCTGTGTGAGACCTACCTGCTATAGATTAGAAAAGAAAAGGAACATATATATGTGTGTCTTTCTGTGTGTTTTAACTTTTACCTAGAAACTTTACCAGTACTCAGAAATAGCTATACAGAACTTCTGCAGATGTTTACGTCCGAAGACGTCCCTGCATACAATTCCATAGTGTTTTGGTTTCCAAACTAATTCCAAGTGGACTGCTCGCTGGTTTCCAAAACATTTACAGTAAAGGAAACAACCCACCAGAAGGTGGGGCCGGCCATAAAATTATGGTTCCAAGGTCAGTAGTTGGCTAACTCAGACTGCGTTGTACATTTAAGTCTTAAGAGGAACAGAAGAATATGATGAGGGGGCACTTTGAGACTTGACTACAGAACAAATATTCCAGGAACATATTTCACAGTTTAGATATCAGATTTTGAAAATAATGGAAAAGCCAAATTTAAAAATAGCTAGAGTAAATTCTAGGTAAAACTGCAGCTTTTTCATACTGGTTTATCTATAGAGGAGAGGTCCAAAGACTCCAAACCTCACCTTCAAAGGTTTAGGTCATGAATTGAATAATACCATGACCATCGAAACAAAATTGCTGTTAGCATTTTGAAAGGAATACAACCATCCTGTTGAGCTAGGGATTGAGTAATTTACGGCAAAGAACAAATAAGAGAAAACCCTAGGGAGCTAGGATTTGATTACTTCATGGCAAAGAACAAATAAAAGAAAACCCTGGGGAGCTAGGAATTGAGTACAAGAAGACTATCCTAATAAAATTGCTGTAGACACGTCAACCATGGGGAGATATGGAAAGAATAATTCACCGCACACAACAAACCAGAGAAAAGGATTAATAGCAATAATTTTGTAGTTAGTTACTAAGAATGTTAAAGAAGAGTCATAATAACAGGGAAAAAAAGGGATAATAATGGACAAGCCAGTGTGAATAGGTTAAAACTATGGAACATCGTACCTTACTGGTTTAGCCTCATAGTAGGTCGCATGGAGATGACTTCCAAGTTAGGAGTTACAGCTATGTGATTTTTGGAGTTGTGGCAACTACAAAGAGAAATTCACTTTTCTTCGGGTGTCAACTTCTCCCTCTATATTATTATAGACAGGAACTTTGGAATGCACCACATGGCCAGAGGTCTATAATTTAAAAGAGAGTTTTGACTTTGAAGTAACCATGTTGTAGCTCATTATTATCGTCATCAATTAAAAAAACTATCTAAATTGTATCTCTTTCTTAAGTTAATTAGTCTAACAACCTTTCCTAAGGTAGTTAGTCCATTCAACTTGGGAGAAGTTTTATCTTTTGGAGCAAAACTATACAGATCTAAACTAGAATTGTCGATGTTTTTAGGCACAAAAGTATTGAGTCTCTCAAACAAAAATTATGTCTATAGTATGGTTGGTTAAAAAAATCCAATAAATGATATGAAATACACACCGATTTCATCCTGGTAAGCATGTCTGCATCTGGTATATCTGTGCCACAAATACTGATAACTTCTTTCCTTAATATATCTTGCCATTCCGAATTTAGCGCCAGCAAAAACACTGCCCAGGTTACCAGATTGGAAGTTGTCTCATGGCCTGCAAAGAAAAATGTCTTGCATTCATCCATGATTTCATCAATAGTCATGCTCAGATTTCTTTGAGACCCACCCAATTCTTTCTGGTTGGCAGTCATCATGATTCCAAGAAAGTCATTTCCATAGCCAACATGAGTTCCTATTGTTGATCTTGGCTCCAACCTACTTAGAATTATAGAATTCAAGATTTCTTTAATTCTTCTATCAATCTTCCAGGCATACCTATTCTTTGCTGTAGTAATATATCTGCCAAAAATCCAAGGAATATAAGTACATGACAATCCTTAACTATAAGTACTATGACCCATTATGTTTGTGTAGAAACTTTTTGGACTATGTACAGCACTAAGAAGACCCTTATCGATGAGTAAAATATCTACAGATTATGGCACTAACCTATAGAGCACATTATGGCACTAGCCTAAAGGTCACAAAGTACATTAAAAAGAAAACACAAACACAGATTATGGCACTAGCCTAAAGATCGCAAAGCACATTAAAAAGAAAACACAAACACAGATTATGACAATAGCCTAAAGGTCACAAAGTACATTAAAAGGAAAACAAGAAAACACAAACACAGATTATGGCTGTAGCCTAAAGGTCACAAAGTACATTAAAAAGAAAACACAAACACAGAAGTCGAAGTACTACTGAACTTGCAGTCAAATGCAAAACTATATAAATGGAAGATAAGTATACTGTAGTAATTACTGGCTTCCTGGGATGAAGACAGATTCTTCAGCTTTGGCCACCATTTCTTGTAATTCTCTTTGCATATCGAATACTTCTTTGCCCTCATTGTAACTGCTACCGAATGCAGTATGCGATATGATGTGTGTTGTTAATGCTCTCAACTCTTGATGGACGTCAATTTCTTTGCCATGAGAGTCTGTCTGAGCCACCCTCTCTTCCCAATTCTTGAGCATGGATGAAGTGCAAGCAGCCATTTTCTTCACCATTGTCTGCCATTGGCAACATTAGAGCATAACTAAAGTCAGTGGCATACTCTAAAAGAATCCAACTACCAGGCACTCCCCAAAAAATAGTCTAGGTTATGCATATACTTAGTTGGCAAATTCACAGCATATAACATATAATTTGGTTTATAGAGGAAAACACTGTTGAGATGACGATATCATATATATCTAATTTATGAATCTGATAAAAAATTTTCCTCTTCAATTGTTTAATTCTATCCTTATCAGATATAATTTGTAGGCACCCACGTTTTCACTCTTGCTGGCCTTGGGAAATCTGTACGAGCATTATATCTTCAGTTTTTATAAGATATATTGATAATAACTAGGTATATATATATATTTCGCTGTAACATCGCTAGGGAGGTATGCACAAGCCTAATACGGTTAAAGCATAGATTGATAACAACTTGGTGCATATTTCAAGTGCTTTTGATATTCTGTATAAGCATACCTATATTCAATAGTTCTAGACATGCAAAGTGACAATGGTTTCTAAATTATAAAAAAAAATTCATTTCTTATTATTATGGCATTCCAAGAATACAAACCTTAAGTTTGTCAACATTGAAGACAGGGCTCACAATCCTCCTGTGCTTGACCCATGTCAATCCATTTATCAAAACCAGGCCTCGCCCGAGCAAAGCCACTGCAAGAGGCCCGGCGCTCCCCTTGTCATAATGACCAAATTTATTCGATAAAACTTCCTTGATTAGCTCTGGTTCTGAAATGTACAGCTTAGAATGGACTCCATACCAATAGAAAAATGGCTCTCCTGAACAGAAACAATTACCAAGTACTAATCAGACATTGATTCCAAGCTGAACACTCTCGTAGAATTCCAAACAACTAGAAGAAATCTTATGTTGTAAATTCAATATTCTATTAGGCTAATGATTAGAAGAGGAATATAACAAGACTTGAGGAAAAACATACAGAACCATATATTTGACACCACTTATTGTAATGTGGCATGATTCTAGGAACAATGTCGTGAGAAATCTTCTGCATAGGCTGCGCATGAGCCTCCCTAAGAATCTCTCTCAACTCTTGGTCACTTTCGACGAGTGTCTGATATGGTGGACCTCTTATCCCTTGGGATGTATAGAACTTCTGGAATGCATAAGGCTTCCATATCAGGTATCTAAACAACTTGACAACTATGCTCCCGAACAGAACAATTAAAATGGCAACCAATGCTTCAACACTACTTCTAATCATAACATCCATCTTCAAAACCTCACACTACACTAATTACAGGGCTTATGCAATTGTCACAGAAATGGGATAAGACACTTCAAATTTATAGGCACAATGAGGACCTGAAAATGCAATGGAACCGCACTCAACTCTAAAGGGCCACCATCACAACCTACATTTCGACCAAAAATCTGACGGCCGTATTGTAACCATTTAGCCTGAGCCATCTACATAGTCCACATAAATGCATTCTCATGAATATATAGTAGAATAATGCATATATAGCATCTGTTTGAAACTTTGAACAGATATCCCTCCAATAAAATATATCAACTTATCTGCACCTTCAGCTATGTCAGGATTCAGATGATATATGGTCTTAAATCGCAACCACTGTAATGAACCAAAAAGGTAAAAAGAATAGAACTGAAATTCCCATCAGCACTTAACAAAAAAAAAGACCCTAGTCATAGAAGATCTTAACATTTCTCTCCTTTGGCCAAAAACAGTATTGTGGCCTTGCCAAAGTAACTGTTTAACAACATGCTGCAATAGCATCCATATTATGTTTTACATAATAATAGAACATTGTGCCGCCACCCTCCCTCGGGCCTCAACCAGACATTGGAGTACAGCTTATCTGTAGAATACACCATGATAAAGCATTCCTTTCAAAATCTGTAAACGGGCTCTAAGATCCATTCTCCAAGTCGATACAGAATGAAAGTAACATGTAATACTAGACACTTCATCACTCACTGAAAACAAAAATTTAAAACAAAATCTCATATATAAAGTCCAACCTCTGGTCCTTCCACATTCCTTATAATTCCACAACCCCGAATATGCAGAAATCAGTTGTACAAATCTGCTTTAGCAATAATTACATAACTTTACGCCTTTGCTCCAGAAACTAAAGTTCCAAATTATTACATAATCCACGAGGAAATAAAAAAGCTCAAATAAGAGTTCCATGAAATAACTCTCTGCTTGGGAAACTAAATATATAGAGAACACCTGGTGGTGACATTGTATAGCCTTTAGAATTTGCCAGTAATCTTTTTTTACAAGGATGTGTTTCCAACACAATCCAGCACCATAATCCAGACTTAAATTGACTCCCCTCTGTGAGAGACTACTATTTCTGAAATTTGTTACAATTATCATGGTGAAGACTCAAAGAAAACAATCAAGAACCAATATTACTTCCCGGCCATAAAGTCAGGCTACCATAGAATTACCAGCATATGGCAAACACATCAGCCAACAATTGAGAACCCTCTGGACAGATATTAATTATCTGGCAGAACAAGGGGATGGTTGCTCCCAATAATTTGACAAATGAATTGACAATTTATGCTAACATAGAAAAAATGAATACCAAACCTAGAACACAGAAAAGAAATGTCGATACAACTACAGTTACAGAAATTGCTAAAAACACCTCTTGTTGAGCTTTCTTTTTACCAGTATCTGAAACCCTAGCAGATGCCTATGTTACACTCAGCTCAATGCAAATAGACAATTCACCCACATATGTTAATCTGAGCCCTAGCACATGGCCAACAGCACCGACTTGGGATTCCTCCAGAGCCCACGTTAGGAGGTCAAAATGATAATATCTTCCTATCATCACTAACTAGGGACATAACCTGCAGTATGAATATCTTTGGGATCAAGAGCAATAGTGCCCACTGTTAAGTTACTTGGCATGTTATATTTAACTCCATTTGTATCGATAAGCATGGTACCTATAGTCAAAACATTTGGGGCATCACAATTAAATCTTGTATCTATTGGGATAGTACCCACAGTTAAAACACCTGGG
>LPNX010441317.1:0-64728 GCA_001517045.1 Pseudotsuga menziesii | reverse complement strand
AGCCAAAAGGATCCTTAACTTTGTTCAGGGAACAAGGACACATGGGATCTTCTATAAAGCAAAATCTGATGTTGATTTGATTGGATTTACTGACAGTGATTGGGCAGGTGATAGCGCAAATAGAAAGTCCACTTCAGGATATGTGTTCATGCTTACAGAATGGCCAATCAGCTGGTCAAGCAAGAAACAGAGTGCCATTGCACTCTCATCTACAGAAGCAGAGTATAGAGGAGTTGTTAATGAAGCAACTCAATGTTTATGGTTGCAGGGTTTATTTGGAGAGTGTGGTTTCGAACCAGAGTACTCAACTACCATCTACTGTGATAACCAGAGTGCCATTCGAATCTATAAAGATCCAGTTCAGAAGCAGAGAACCAAACACATTGAGATCCATATGCACTACATGAGACAGCTTGTGCATGATGGCACCATTCACCTACTCTTCTGCTCATCTTCAGAACAAGTAGCTGATATCTTCACCAAAGAATTTTGTGAGAAGACCTTCAGCAATCTCAAATCACTGCTGGGGATTGCTGATCATGCTGTGCAAGCATGAGTGAAGACAAGATTCTACAATTTTGTTTACAGTCCATGTTTAAGGGAGGATTTTCCCAAGTTGGTTTTGCCTCTTTCCTTGTTTAAATGGACATGTAGTATGTAAAGGGTGAATAAGCCTTATTGCTAGGACCTATAATTTTCTAATATATTACTCATAAGTCAGGCTTAAGGGGGGGTGTTAGAATAATCAACCCATAGTTTACCCACTTAGACATTAATTTCATTATTTTTGTCTTATTTGCCTAGTTCATGTGTCCCACCTTGTGCAAGTTGTCATTTGCCTATCTATAATGGTCAAAATTGCCTTATTTGACTCATGTAGTGCATGGGAGAGCTAAAGGAATCAATTCTTCTTTATTCTTGGCCTCCTAGGTGCCCTTCTACTTTTTCTGCTTTATTGCCTGCTTTTTCAGTGTTTTAAGGCAAAAGGAAAAGCTAGACTAGGTGAGGTTGACTAGTTTTTTGTCCTACACATCCTCCTCTCTTTTCTCCATGAAAAGGCATGTATGAGCTGCCATTCCACCACTCTTTAGATTTCCTAAGCCTTTTTTCCAATTCGTGAGCTCCATGACATATTTGGGATCAGCTTTTTACACCTATAAGGGATTTGCTTATTTTTGGTAAGCCTGCTTTATGCTAGATTCGAATTGATCCTCATCCATTCGAATCCCTGATGTATGCTATTTATTCAGCAACCTATTATTTTACAGGGTTGGCTATTGTACACTGATTTAATACAATTTAGTGTTCAGCTCCAATTTTCAGTCTCTTTGTGAGTGATTTTGCATGATCAATTGTTAATTGTTGTGAGTAAAATTAATCTATCACCTGGTTCAATTTCCACATAAGGTAATTGTGAGTTTTTAATATATTTCCTTATTGGTATGCACTACTTTATTAATTTTATTCGCTTATTTGGAAATAAATAATAATTTATGTGTTTTTTGATACAGTGTGTTCTACCTTTATCTCTCCCAGATGACTTTGACAACAACATAAAACAAATTATTTATGTTCTTGAAAAATACATGAGGTAAGTAATTTTTTAAATGGAAAATGCACTTGGTCCATGATGTGTAGCGAAGCTTATTGACATATTATGTTTTTCCCACAAATTTTATATATGGCTTGATATTATTTTATTGCATCATTTGTAGGTGGCTTTCCTCAAAAGAAATCCATAAAGAAGATATAAGGTATTGGAAGAGAGAAATTCCCCAACTAATGTGTGAAATGCAACAATATCTACCTACGGAAATTTTCAATGCATAAGAACACTACCTCATACACCAAGTTAAGGAGATTGAATTATGTATATCGATACACACAAGGTCGATGTGGATGGTGGAGAGGTAGTTGAAGTTGTTGAAGGATCTTGTTAGACAAAGAGCACATCCTAAAAGCTATATGCTTGAGGGATATATGGTATATAAATGCATGGTGTATATTGGTGAATATCTACCTAAATTAGCATAAAATATGAATGTGCCTCGCATTTGGAATCTCAACTCCATCAACAAATTTGAAGGGGAGGTCCCATTGGGGAAAGGTACAATGAGGACCATGAAAGGTAATTATTAGATTTTGTGGAATTAATATATCTTGTATTTTTCCAATTTTATTTTATCATACTGATTTGTTATTTTTTTTTTAATCCTGCATATTCAACTGTATTAAATTATGCATGTAATGATATCTAATTAATGATAGTGAATTGTTATTTTTTCATGTAGTTGCTCGAGTGTGGGATGCTTTACATTTATACTTTGCAAACAACCTTGATTGGATGGAGCATTGGATAGAAGATTGTGAAGAATGCTTCGGTAGGTTATCACGAGAAGGGGTTAGTGAGATGATTAAAACAACTCATCGTTATCAACATCAATTTCCTGATCTTCTGTTGCAAAGTGAAGTTGATTAAGCCTATGGTTTAAAAGATAAAAAGGCAAGTAAATTGTTTACCTGCATTTTTCTAGTTACTTTCCATTTTTCAATCTATTTGGTTTGTTTAAGTTTTCAAATATATTTTCTAAGTCCTATATGACGTTTATTAATTCACAATGTATTTTTTACTTGTTGTCAATGTTGCAGTTGAAACATCACAAGGCTATGTGGTGTAATGGTCGTAAATGTTGTATCAAAATGTTGAATGATAAGATGAATACCTCGGATTGTGGGATAACTGTAGTGTTCAAGGTCACCAATGTTTCCTCTAGAAGTGACAGACATATAGAAGAAACTGAGAATAGGTACTAAGGGTATTTGGAGGACATAATTGAGTGTGATTTTAATTCCTTTAAAATAGTTTTGTTTGAGGTGAAGTGGTATAGGCTATGGATGCATGAACGTGATCCTAAAAGAACTTTTATTAAGCAAGCTAATGGATTTCCCATGGTTAATACAAGGGAATTTGAACCAAGTATAGAGCCTTATGTTCTTCCAAGTCAATGTGAGCAAGTCTTTTACTTAGAGGTACCAGGTAAAGCAAGTTGGTCATACGTTGTTAGATACGATCCAAGAGGAAGACCAGTAAAGTATAATAATGTAGAGGATGAAGATAATCATGAATAAGAAGAAGAAGAAGATTATTCAGATCAGGAGCAGGTGGTTGCAGTCGATGTGTTCGATGAAGAATTTGAATAGGTTGATCATCCAAATGTAGTAGACTATGATATCATTGATGATGTCGATGACTATATTAGCGAAGATGCCATTGATGATGATGTTGATGTGAATGAGACTTTCATGAATATGTATTCCGAACCAGATCCTGATACAGATGTTGAGTTGGATGAAGAATAAGATGAATGATATTTAATTGTTGAAGAGTAGAGGCACGTGTTTATATCTTTTATGTCATGATTTTCTTTATATGTTTTTATTTCCAAATGCCTTTTTTATATGTTTTTATTTCCAAAGTGCATACCCAAGCAAAGCTTTGATTTTGGATGTGATATGGAAATTCAAACACTTAAATCCACAATTGTTGATTTGGAGAAGGAATTAAAAGGGCCAGCTGCTGTGATGAGTGCAATTCCTGTCCTTCCCAACGAGACAGAGTCGAGGGAAAAAGAGTAGGTGAAAGAAATACATAATCTGAAATGTGAATTGACTGAAGTTAAAAATCAGTTGAAACACACCAGAGACAAATTGGAGGTCAAGGAAGAACAAGAATCAACGAAGTATATGAAAAATGTGGAAATGTTGAACAAACTGATGGAAAAAAATGTTTTTTTGAAAATTTTAGAAAAAGTTTCACAGAGAGTTAAATAGCTTGAAAAGAAATCGCAATAAGTGTCTTGTCCAACTCTAGAACAATTACAGTCTTCTACGAAAGGAAAGAGAGACAATTCAAACTGTCTTCTACTCAAGAGGATGGATTGCAGCCATATTTGAAACATGCTAGACATGTATAAATGAATGTATATATGTATTTATCGACAGTTAATGAAAAGAAATATTTGCATGATGGAGTTTTGTATTTATCGGCATATAATGAAAAATGATTTTTAGTTGGCATATCAATGTATATATGTATTTATCGAAAGATAATGAATTTTTTTTTGGTATGATGGAGTTTTTTATTTATCGGCATATAATACAACATTATAGAGAATTCATCTGTGAATCCAATGTTTTCAGTGATCAATACGAGACTTCTTGTAGGTTGTGAAAGAAAGCATCAATCTCTTCGAAATAAATTAAATTTATGTATGTTAATTAAATAATAAACTATGTTTTGTTTATGTCTCTTATTTATTTCATCTTTTTTTAATTTTTTTTTGAAAACTACAAAAAATATTATATTAAAGGGGCAAAAAAATTACATACAAAAATAATGGTTGTCTGTGGTTGAAAGAGGCAAAACCTCCTCCATAGCCTCTCAAAAAATATCATCCTTCTAACCAGATTCACGATAAAGATGTTCATGACTGAGAAACTTAGAGACTGAGTTACAGAGATCCACAAAAGACATATCATACTCCTATATACGAGCGGAGCCGAACTGAAAAAAAAGACATACAGTATTGACTAAAAAATCTTAGACTATAACCAGAAAAAATTCTAGAGACGGGACCAAATAAAACCTGTTCAAAATGAACATTAAACTGAGGGAATTTCTTCAGTGATGGGGTAATCCCATCATTCTTCCTGCAACAAAGTGGGTGAATTGGTGGCGACATTTGGTGTCAAAGTCAGAGAAGGCAGTTGTTGCTCAGGCTACTGGGTCGACGAGTCCTTCAGATGCTTGAGGAGAGTTTCCATGGTTGATGGAACTGAAAAAGGCTTGGCACGTGGCATTTTAGTGGAACATCCCATTGAGCTACCGCTGCCACCTAGACCGATTAGATCTCGACCTCCAGATTCGCTACCACTCGCAACACCGCCCTAAGCATCACCCCCTGTTTTGTGAACATTCAGACTATAAATGCTTGCTGTTCCTTTCCATGAAAAAGAGTTGTCCATGGCCATGAGTTGAGCATCCATCTCAACGATTTTTGCTTTCATGGAGTGAACTGCAATCCAAGCCTCCACCCAATTACTAAGCATGTCCTCAGCCATATTGCAGAGCATATTCTTCAGCATCCAGTAGTGTTTAATTAGACCACCTTCCTCGCCCATCAAGAGCTTGCGGTTGAGAACCTTATTCTCCCAGGATTTCACCAATACACAGACTCGTGGGGAAATATGCAGTTCATAATCCGCCGAAACAGGTGCACTGCAGCCCCTCTGGGTTTTGGCCCTTCCTGAACTAGCATGTCTAGGGGTTCCACTCTAGTGATACATTGCCATTAACCTGAGCTTGAAACCAATATGCAGTGGATCAAATTTACCAGTGTGGGGCCTGGAACGCATAGCAACAGAGACTTTTCCAACTTCCCACTGGACTACGAACCAAAAGCTGCTAACAGTGATAACATAAAACACGACTTGGTGCTGAATTAACTTCCTATCATTCCACGTACCTGTCACCATTAAACCTCGCAGCCGAGCCATGAATGAACCTAGGAGGACATACCTTCGCCAGCCTAGTTCACATGCACCAAAGTGACCGAGGAAATTTCTCCCATGCACAGAGAATCCAGAGTAGGTTGACGGAGGTCGCTGGCAAGGTGGGATATTTTCAGCCTTGCACGTGCCTGAGTCAGTGGCCAGAGAACGGGACGCGTGTCACCAGAATTATCACCCACATCCGGGCATTTCATCTTTTTTTAATTAACTGGCTAAGCAATATCTATTTAAATATCTGGCTTGTGTGGGCATCTGAAAATATTGTTTTGTATATATTTTTAAGCTATGTGTGGGCAAAATCATACGCTGTGTGAACATGATTTTTTTTCAACATGGAAGGTTAATTTTTCACTCATGTGACTTCCATAAGGAAAATTGAAACCATGACTTGAGAAACACTTCAACAAGGAACAAATACATGTCATTTGATGAATTAATTGACACAGACACATCATCTGGTGGGCATTTAAAAATAGCATTTTAAACTACAGATTTACCACTTGGACAAAATTATAAAACCCTAAGTCAACATGAGGGATTTTTATTTTCACCAACTCCTGAACCAATGATACTAGATGATGTAGTACATACCATTCAGCACAACCAAACTAATTTCCCCTTCAGGCTCATCTTCTTCTGAGTTGGGTGGGCATTTTATTGGACTGGAGAAAAACAAGCGAGAGGGCACTTTTGGCATACTAGTAACTTCATCTTCAAAGATTTTTTGGACAAAATAATGATGTGGTTAGATGCACCAACCAACACTCTAGAGACCCATACCCTTAGAACAATTTAATCCATCAACTACTAGAAATGGCGAGCATTTTACTGAGGTCACTTACACATTTTTACTAGAATTTTTATCAAACCCCAAGTCAACATGATAAGATTTTTATTTTCATCCAATTTGAGGTGTGAGACATCCAATGGGTAGAGGCCAACATGGTGATTCCATCAGGACCACTTTCATCCTCTGAAACTTCTTTGTATCTCCTCCGTGGGCATTTTCTTCTTCTAATGAACCCAAATTGAAACAATAAATGTATAATAATGTGTAAAATAGTAAAACATAACATTTCCAACTAAAATCACTCAAAAATACCCAATACTTAGGGTTGGACGAGCATTTCTCTGATCTAGGTAAAACTGGGTTGAAAACACAAAAGTTGTTGTCTTGTCAATTTAACTTTGGACAAATGAAACATAATTTTAAAAAACTAAAAGAGGCTTTTGTCCAAAATATATCTATCTTCAACCCCATGGTGTTAGTTTCAACTAATGACAATTGTTTGGACTGTGGCGTGCATTTTCCTAAGCCCATTTTTTAATATTTACAAACTATTTTTTACGTAACAACTTAGAATTCCAATCATTAATTTTGAATTTGTCCAAGATACTTGCAATTTTAGTCCTTCATGTTCAATTTCACTGCTATGCATTTTTATGCTTATGGATTGCATTTTACACCAAGTGTCCATAATAGTAAAAAAGGGTTAAAATTACACCTTTCATAGGTTGACTGTGAGCATATGAGGTTAGGTTATATAAAATTAACACAAGGATAGTCTTCTCAATAGATCTAGCCATCCAATTTCCAAAACCATTTACTATAAACATTTAATAGGAGGGTTTGGCTTGCATTTTTATTAATGTAGGTGGATATTTCATAAATACAAGGCAACCATGTAGTGTTTTTGCACAACAGGAACTTTCTGAACCTAAATTGAAAAAATAAATGTATAATAATGTGGAAAATAGTAAAACATACCATTTCCAAAAAAAATCACTCAAAAATACCCAATACTTAGGGTTGGGTGGGCATTTTTTTGATGTGGGTAAAACTAGTTTGAAAACACAAAAGTTGTAATTTTGTCAATTTAACTCTGGACAAATGAAAGATAATTTTAAAAAACTGAAAGAGGCTTTTGTCAAAAATATATCTAGCTTCAACCCCATCGTTTTATTTTCAACTTATGACAATTGTATGAACTGTGTCATCCATTTTCCTAATTCCAAATTTGAATATTTACACATTTTTTTTAACGTAACAACTTGTGGAAATTGAACCCAGTGATAGAACAATTACACTCACAACAATTATCAATTGTACATGCAAAATCACTCACAAAAGAGACTGAATATGGAGCTGAACACTAAACTGTATTAACTCAATGTACAATATCCAACCCTCTAACAACATAGGTTGCTGCAATAAATAATTACATAAGGGATTTGAATGCATGAGGAGGCAATTCGAATATAGTCAAAAGCAAGCTTACTAAAATTAAGCAAATCCCCCATAGGTGCATAAAGTAGTTTCCAAATCAGTCAAGGAGCTCGCGAATTGGCAAAAGCACTTAGGCAAGCTAAAAGGTGATGGAAGGACAACTTGTTGGGACGCGCACATTGACGGTCCTTAATTTTGGTAACTCTGTGGTTTTTGTGGAAGCTTGTAAGCGGAGTTGCGTCTCAAAATAGTCTTAGGGGTGTCAGGGTTGAGTCAAAGCCCTCTTTTTGTAATTAGCTCATGGTTTAAGTCTAGGGTTTAGGGTTCGGGGTGCCCATGGTTTAAGCCCATGGTTTTGTAGTAAGTGCATTGTATAAATAAGCACTTTTGTAAAAGAGTCAGGTTAGGCTTTTGATGTAAGATGAATTGATGCGAAGCTAAGGCTAGTTTTGTAAGAAAGGTTAAGTCCCAGCTGTGTGTATGGATGACCTCTACAGCTGTGTGCGCAGAGGTTTTTTGGGTTGTTATGAAGATCTGCAGCTGTGTGCACAGAGATTTGCAGCTAAGTGCGTAGCTTTGAGGAATTGAAGGGATCTGTAGCTGAGTGCGTAGATCAGAACTGGGGTTTTTGTAAAGAGTTGAATAAAACACAGTTCTGTGGACGTAGCCCCTAAATTGGGGGTGAACCACGTTATATCTTGTGTTGTGGTTCTTTTGTGTTGTTTTGTTATGTTCTTTTATGCTTTGATAAGCATATAACTGATAAGTAAGATCATTGCTAAAATACTAACTTCACTATGAATTCCCAGTAAGGGTTAAGAAAGACACTGTTTGTTTATCTAATTGTGAAGCTATACAAGTGAATGTTGAAGCTCTGTGTTGTATGATTATTATTTGTTAAAGGCTAAAGGTATAGTAATATCCCTCTTCTGCTTGCAGAAACCTGATTCTGCAGCACCCCATAACTGTTTCGGGTGAGACTGCAACCTATGCGCAGGTTGTTGCCAAAAGGGCCAACACTGTGGGTCTTTTGTTGGTGAGAAGACAAAAGTATAGAACCCAGGTCTGCCTTAAGCCCAACAAATTGGTTCCGTTTCCAGTTGAAATCAGTATCTGCTCAAGAGGGGTTTACATCGTACCTAGAGGGCTATGTTTTGGAGATCCTCAGTGAAAGAAATCAGTGATTGGATTGAAGAGACTTATCTGAAATTTGCTGAACAAGAGAACAAAGATTCGCGTCGTAGTTCAGAGGAATTTTTACAAAGGTACATTTTTTCTGATGTTTATGAAATTTTCTTTGGTACTATCCACATAAAGTTGCACCAGTGGTTATCTAGGTTGACAGAGAGAAAGACGAACTTCCAAGAAGGTCAGTTTCCTAATTGGACCCCCACAAGAATTAATATATTGAAAAGGGTGAACAACAAGATATCCCGAGCTGTTGATTTATGGACGATGCGAACCCTTGAAGCATTTGTGACAGAGTTTTCCATCGACACAAGTACTTCCTTCAGCGAAGCCGAACGACAGTTTTTCAAAGGACCAAGGGGTAAGTACTTGAATTCATTTAATTTGAAAATTAAAATGCTTTGGCTGAAAAAGGTATATTGCTCATTGAATCGGACTATTAGATTTAGTAGTACTAACTTATGGTTGAAAGTGAAAGTGACTTCATCGAGCAAAGTGGTTTGCTGCGAAGTGGTAAAAGATACAAGAGGTATTTTGGATCCTATACCTTAGTTCAGAATACCGAGTATACCCTTGTAAGTCCAGCAGACTCTGAGTCCCAAGAAACCCCTTCTGTTGGAAACCCTCCGATAACCCCGCAGCGAAGACCTGTTATCCCTGAGAACCCGTCATAGTCTGAAAGTAACCCTAGCCCAAGTATTCCTGTTGCAGGTCAGTCTACCCCAGTAAGTTCCCCCCCGCCTGCTACCAGTCCCCCTCCCTCCCCCCCTAGATCTGCGATGGCCCATATGAATGATGACATTAAGCTGCCAGTATTTAGAGAACTGAATCAGAGGATCCAGAGCAGTTTTGGTTTTTATGTGAAGCTGTGTGGAATGCTAAGAGCATTTTCGATCAAGATATAAGAAGAGCGCAGCTGGTGACTTCTTTCAAAGACCGGGCTTTGACCTGGTTCATGAAATTCTCCACTACTCAGAACCATGCCTTAGATGATATTAAAGCAGCAATGATCAAAGAGTTCAAGAAGCCTAAATCAGAGTCACAGTGTATAACAGAACTGAAAGAGATTCAGCAGAGGCGCGGAGAAGCAGTTTGGGACTTTGATCAGAGGTTCAAAGTTCTGCTAGATCAAGTTAGTTTCACTATTGGACCAGCGCAGCATAAATAATGGTTCATTGCAGCTTTGTTACCGCATATCAGGGCTCCACTCATGCAACAAAAGGTTGCTGATCAACAGGAGGCTTTGGAAATTGCTATGAAGCTTGAAACAACTCCTGTCGAAGATAATTCTGGTATAGCTCAAATACAAGCGTAGTTGACAGAAATGGATTTGGAGCTTCACGACATGAAGAAGGGGAAATCTAGTTGCGAAGAGGTTTGGTGTACGCAGTGTAGGACAGAGGGTCATGACAAGGAACAGTGTCCTGCGGTAAGAAATTACCTGAATTCTAGTGCGCCAAACCCATTCAACCCTAGTGTTCTATATTGTGAGATATGTAGGATGACTGGCTAGCATCGACCTGAAGACTACTACCTGCTATAGAGATATGTGCAAGTACTGAAGAACCCCTATTGCAAGTTCTGTAAGTTAGTGGGACACAATGAAGATGAATGTTGCAGTTTTGACCTTATGAGAGATGAACCTATGATGCTTATAGGGTACAAAATGATGGATAAGGCAATGATGGATATGGTTACCATGGTAGTACATGAGGTAGAGGTACTTTTGGAGGTCGTGGTCATGGTGGTCTAGCTGGAAGAGGACGAGGCCAGGTTGTGTGCTATAACTGTAATCAGGTAGGACATCTAGCTAGAGACTTCTGGAACCCAACCATGGCATGTCAATATTGCAGAGCCGTCGACCATGTGATTGAGCAATGCCCGCAGCTGATAGCCAAGATACAAGAAAGAAATAGTGCTCCTACTCAGAATATTTAGATGATTGCTATAGAGCAAAGACATGTCCCATCCATTAATGTTGTTACAAGGAGTGGCGCTACGACCCAAATACAGAATAAGAAGAAACAGCCTGACGAGGCTTGGGTTCATAAGGCCCCAGAGAAAATCCCAGCATTTGATGTTGAAAAAGAAAAAGAGACATTTATGGAAGCCAACAAATACTTTGTTGATCAGAGCATACCAGTAGCACCTGCGTAATAGATTCAGCAGCACTCACAGTCTCAAGAAGCTTCGACGGATAAAGTAAGTACACTGTCTTCATTTTTGCAAAGTTGCATGAAGCTCTGAAGAAATCAGAATGCTTTAAATGAGTTGCAGAAAGTTATTGCTTCTTGCGAACCCCAGCGAAGCTTTGGTAAGGAAAAAACTGTTAATAGAGTTAGAAGAACTGGAAGAGAAATGAGATTGCATGCTCAGATAGGAGAATATGACATGACTGATGTCATTCTGGACCTAGGATCAGAAGTAAATTTCCTAACTAAGCAGACATGGGAACAAATGGGAAAACCTGCCCTTGAATGGTCCCCTATACAGTTGAGATTAGCCAATCAGCAGAAGATTGTGCCCCTAGGAAGAGTTCCTTGTGTCCCAGTAGATATTGATGGAGTCAGTACCTTAGCAGAATTTGAAGTCATTGAGATAATTGATGACAGCAACCCCTATCCAGCCTTGCTAGGAATTGAGTGGGCAATGGACAATGCTACAGTCATTAACCTTAATAAGAGATAAATGACTTTTGAAGGGAAAGGTTTGAGAGTCATAGTACCACTAGAACCTTCTCAAGGAGAAAGGTACACAGAACCCCTCAGAGATGAAGATCAGGACGTTTTGGATCATATCTACAACATCATAGCTAAGGAAGAAGATTATGTTGATCCTACTGCCGAAGGTATCATGGATTGGCAGTGTGATAGCTCCTACATGATTGACTCAGACGATGGTCTAGAGAATTGGTAGAATAGACTCTATGAGCTACATGGGCATCAATGTGCCTGAATTACCAAGTATCTTAGATGGCTTGGTTCACAGACAAGAGACTTGCCTACCTTTGATGGCTTGATAGACCCAACATATTTTATTATACAATTCTCAGAGCAGGTACCAGATTCACAGAAAATGGAGACTCTAGATTCAGCATTCAGAGCCACAGCAGCCAGATGGTGGAATGGTCATAAAAAATACATTCATAGTTGGGAAGCGTGCCAAAAGTCCCTTTTCCCTAGATTCATGGATCAACCTCAGGAGGTGCGAAGCAGGCTTAATGGTTAGACTAGCCCTCAGGAACATTTGGAGCAATGCTACGAAGCCTGGAAGCGTGTACCTCGTGAAGAGTGGGTACATAGGTTTGTGCATACTCTAAAACTTATAGCAAAGAACTGGTATGCAGAGGTCGAGCTTCGCCATGGTACTGTAAGTTGGGATAGTCTTGTTGATAGTTTTGTGCTTACATTTTCTATTAATGAGGTTTGTCCTACTTTAGATGCAGCTATTAGGTTGATCCATACTAAGGTGTTTGATGATAAAGAAATAGCTGAGTACCAACCTGATTGGAAGGAACAAGAAGCCAATGCAGTAGAATGTTATAACCTCGAAATTGACGAGGATGACGATCCACGCAACATTAACATTCCTAAGTCAGAAGGACACTGCAAAGTACATGGACCAGCAGTCGAAGCACCTGAAGTGACTCAACCCTTGAAGACGTGGACCGTAAACATTGGATCAGAAGAAAACCCTAAGTATGCTACCATTGGAGATTATTGGGATGAAGAAATGGTGAGCAAAGTGACCCAACTTTTCCATGAGTATCAGGACCTATTTCTGATGAAGTTCTTAGAAATGAAAGGAATCATTGAGGTTGTGGAAGATATTCTGTCGTGGGTGGAAGTTTGAACACATGTCGAAGTTGGTGTCAGGAAGGGTTGAATGTCCTTATTATGGTGTATCCAGAGTTACTGGTTCTGCCGAAGACAGAAAGATCTGTCGGAACTTAAAATATGACCGTTAGAAGAAATCAAATTTGGCGGCATCGGTACGTTTTCTGTATTAACTTCCTGTATTAATGAGATCTTGGAAAATCTACCGCCGTTTGGACAAGATCTCTATCAAATTTGGTATCATCAATGCACATTTATGGAAGATTTAGTTTATGGATTCTATAAGAAGACACCCACACCTGCGAAGTTTGCATTCCGCATTTTCTTGAGTTTTACAATTGCGTCCATGTCAGCTGATCGCAAGCTTCAGGAATTAGTGAGAGAATTTGAACAGGGGGGTCTTCCAGACCTTTTCAGCCACCCACCTGTGTCGACACCCCGTGAAGAGATTCCCCTAGCACCAACTCAGCCAATGCAGACACGATCTACTAGGAAAAATTTTAAGCTTGAAGTTCGTTCTAAGCGGAACAAAGATAGACACAAGCAATCAGGGAAAACACCGGAGGATCCTGAGATGAATCTGTCTGCTTCAGTAGAGATCCCACCTGAAGGAGATAAGAACGTTGCCCCACAGTGTCCACCATATCTCTAGCCTGTCCAACCAAGAGTTCAGCTACCTCGGCAGACAAAGAAGTTCACATTACGCACCCCTTTGCTGCCACCGGGTGTGCAGCTAGTCAAGACCATGACAGGGAAGATAGACCGGCTTAAGTATGCAGACCATGAAACGAATGATCGTGGGAAGTTTCCATAGTTCGCACCAGGAACATACTTGCACTCCGTCAAATACCCCGAGACTGGAGCAACATTACTAGAAGTGAAACAGTGGGCTGTTGGCTTGGATAAAGCTGGTCTGTTGAAGATGCTTGATGTTCCCCACTTTGGTCACAACACGCAGGTTACCATGGTGGTCAAGAAATTATTGGCACTGGTGCATGATGGGAACCTATGGATAGGAAACTAGAAAATTGCTATCAATGGAGAACTCATTCATCGGATTATGGGCCTGCCGAAGGAAGGGCCTGACCCTAGCATTGAGTTTTTGGGAAAACATGAAGATGTGAAGCTAGCACATAGCATGAAGGAACGCTTCGGGATGACGAAAGGGAAGTGAGGGTATTAAACCTCGGCCATTCAACATCAAAACATTCAATTTGCAGCAGAGCTCTTAGCCTGCAAATTAATGAGGAAGTGTAGACCAACCGAAGTACCTGCCCCGATTGTACGTATTGCTGCAAACTGTGCGGAAGGCTGCAGTTACAACTGGGTAGCGTACATTGCTAAGGAATTTCTTGAAGATACCCGCAATGTGCAGGAAAAAGGTAGACCCTTTCATTATTCATGGCTGATAGTACTTATTGCACTGGTCAGGTGGAAAGAACCTACTGAGGCATAGTTTATTGATGTGCCTCCAAGCATGCCGGGTGCAGCAAGGTATGCATCTCTCTGGGTGTCGCAGGACAAAGCATCCCAGCAGATGATGAACACTGTGTTCGCCTTTTATTCCATGAGCATATCCTATGAGATCCTGCAAACACCGCGGCTCACTAATGAGATATTTTCTTAGTATGATGGCGCAACCAACTTCAGGGCTAACATACATCATCTCTTCATCCAGGCTCACACAGATAAAAAGCATCAATGGTTTAAGTTACCATACGTGGTAACCAAAGATGACATCTTCGCGATAGTTCGACAGTGGCCGGTGGAATGGTTGAAGGACGCTACGACAAAACCCAACATTCCAAGCCCTAGTCAGACACAGCAGTAAGACCCCCCAGAGGACAGCAACGAACAAAGTGAGTTGCAGGAAAGTGAAAGCGACCAGGGTGGAGATGGCGGAGATGAAGGAGAAGAAGAGGATTTGATCAAAACTGTCTCAGATCCTAATCGGCCAGATAAGTGCAAATCACCAGAGGCAGAGGAAGTGACCAAACCTCAGTCCCAAAAAAAAACAAAGGTGTCAAAGGACAAGAATATTGATGAAGATCCTGGCCTGACAAGTGAGGAGCTTGATCAGGCTCTGTTGAAGTCCACAGAAGTTCTCACCAAGAAATGGTCAGAGTTTGTAGCTACGCATCTTGATGCCATCACCGGCGTAACACAACAGATTTCAGAGCTGAAGGAGTTAGCAGAAAAATTAGCGACTCACGTTGCAGCAAGCAGTGCCCTAGTAAGCACACAGCCAGATATAAGACAATGGCTAGCTAGAGATAACAAAGGCCAAGTGTCAAGTGCAAACCTCACTATAACTGACGTAGCATCCTGCTCATAAATGAGCATGAAAGTTGGAATAAAATATACTAAGATGACCATGATGGAGCTGCATCTCTATCAATTTGCGATCATGAAGGAAATCCAAGCGCGAGAGCACTACTCACAAATGCAGTTGGAGAATACCATGAAGCAGAGTGTGAGCCTCGCAGCGCAGTTTGAGGAAGCAGAGTAGAGGAAGAGGAATGCAGAACGTAAGCAGGATACACTGGTACGGGTCTTGGATGAGGCGTGTCGAAGTCTCCCTGACTTCGATGTGCAGCTGGAGGAAGAGCCAAAGCAACGAATGGCCAAGATAAAAGACTACGCACAACAGTATCGCAGTGAAATAGAGAAGCTCAAACCAGAACATGACGCTCAGATTGCGGAGCTTCAACTCCGCATCACACCGGAGAGCCCACCAGAGGTCAGGGAGCAGCACCGCGCAGACATTTAGGCCTTAGCAATGAAAATCTCAGATATCATGAGTAGCATAGAAAAACTGCTAGAAGAAACTGTTGACACTTGGGAAAACCTACAGGAAACCATTAAGCAGCGACAGATAGAGCTGGATGCAGTGAAAGCGAAAATTAAGACTCTACTTCCTATGCATAAAATGCTCAAGGTAAAGCAAAGTAATGAAATCCAGAAGGAAATTGAGTCATACAGAACGAAAGCAACACTGTTGGAAAGTTCTATGCAACCCCTTATCAACGAGGCCTTGGAGTTGAGTACTGCTGCGGACAGCCAGCTTAAATTTCTGAAGGAGTACGATGCATTTGCACAGGAAAAGGCCAGCAAAGCATCAGCAGCAGCATTGCAGGAGTTGGTGGATAAGGAGCAAGTAGGCAACAATATCATGTGTGGCCTCAACAAGCAGTTCACTATCTTTGCTAACAAAGTTCTCCCACTAGAAAAATAGCAGAGTGTCCCAGGACGGGCCACTGGTGAGTCTTAGGGGCCTATTGGGACGTGCACCTTGACGGTCCTTAATTTTGCTAACTCCACGGTTTTTGTGGAAGCTTGTAAGCGGAGTTGCGCCTCAAAATAGTATTAAGGGTGTTGGGGTTGAGTCAAAGCCCTCTTTTTGTAATTAACCCATGGTTTAAGTCCAGGTTTTAGGGTTCGGGGTGCCCATGGTTTAAGCCCATGGTTTTGTAATAAGTGCACTGTATAAATAAGCACTTTTGTAAAAGAGTCAGGTTAGGCTTTTGATGTAAGATGAATTGATGCGAAGCTAAGGCTAGTTTTGTAAGAAAGGTTAAGTCCCAGCTGTGTGCGTGGATGACCTCTGCAGCTGTGTGCGCAGAGGGTTTTTGGGTTATTAAGAAGATCTATAGCTGTGTGCACAGAGATCTGCAGCTAAGTGCGCAGCTTTGAGGAATTGAAGGGATCTGCAGCTGAGTGCGCAGATCAGAACTGGGGTTTTTGTAAAGAGTTGAATAAAACACAGTTCTGTGGACGTAGCCCCTAAACTGGGGATGAACCATGTTATATCTTGTGTTGTGGTTCTTTTTTGTTGTTTTGTTATGTTCTTTTATGCATTGATAAGTAAGATCACTACTAAAATACTAACTTTTCTATGAATTCCTAGTAAGGGTTAAGCAAGACACTGTTTGTTTATCTAATTGTGAAGCTATAAAAGTGAATGTCAAAGCTCTATGTTGTATGATTATTATTTGTTAAAGGCTAAAGGTACAGTAATATCTCTCTTATGCTTGCATAAACCTGATTCTACGGCACCACATAGCTGTTTCGAGTGAGACTGCAACCTGTTCGCAGGTTGTTGCCGAAAGGGCCAACACTGTGGGTCTTTTGTTGGTGCGAAGACAAAAGTATAGAACCTGGGTCTTCCCTAATCCCAACACAACTCATACATGCTTTTCATAGGTGAAAAGAGTGGAGGATGTGGAGGACAAAAAACTAGTTAACCTCACCTAGTCAATCTTTCCCAATTGCCTTAAAGCACTAAAAAAGTAGGCAATAAAGCAGAAAAAGTAGAAGGGCGCCTAGGAGGCCACGAATAAAGTAGAATTGATTCCTTGAGGTTTCCCAAGCACTCCATGAGTCAAAATTAGCAAGTTTGACTACTATGGATGTGTAGATGACAACTTGCATATGATGGAACATAGAAACTAGGCAAATAAGACAAAAATGGATTAATTAATGTCTAAGGTAGCTAACTATGGGTTGATTATTCTAACACCCCACCTTAAGTATGACTTATGAGTAAAATATCAGAAAATTATAGGGCCTAGCAATAAGTCTTAGTCACCCTTTACATACTGCATGTCCATTTAACCAAGGAAAGAGGCAAAAACCCAGTGGGAAAATCCTCCCTTAAACATGGACAGTAAAACAAAATTTGGAAATCTTGTCTTCACTCATGCTTCACAGCATGATCAGAAATCCCTAGCAGTGATTTGATATTGCAGAAGGTATTCTCACAAAATTCTTTGGTGAAGATATCAGCTACTTTTTCTAAAGATGAATAGAAGAGTAGGTGAATGGTGCCATCATGCACAAGCTCTCTGATGTAGTGCATATGGATCTCAATGTGTTTGGTTCTCTGCTTCTGAACTAGATCATTACATATTTGAATGGTACTCTGGTTATCATAGTAGATAGTAGTTGAGTATTCTGATTCGAGGCCACACTCTCCAAGTAACCCCTGCAACCATAAACATTGAGTTGCTGCATTTACAACTCCTCTGTACTCAGCTTATGTATATGAGAGTGCAATGGCACTCTGTTTCTTGCTTGACCAGCTGATTGGCCCTTCTACAAGCATGAACACATATCCTGATGTGGACTTTCTATCTGTGCTATCACCTGCCCAATCACTGTCAGTAAATCCAATGAAATCAAGATCAGATTTTGCTTTGAAGAAGATCCCATGTGTCCTTGTTCCCTGAACAAAGTTAAGGATCCTTTTGGATACTTTCCAATGGATCTCATGAGGCTGATCCATGTATCTAGAAGCCACACTTACTGCATAAGAAAGATCAGTTATATTATGTGTTAGATACAACAAACATCCAATCAATTTCCTATACAGTGTATTGTTTACCATAGGTGAAGAATCAGCGTCTTCCAGCTTCACTCCTGAAAGGAAAGGAGTTTTGCTTGCTTTGCAATCCTTCATTCTGAATTTGTTCAGAAAATACAAGGCATAATTGGACTGGTGCACCTTGATTCCAGCTTGGTTTTGAGCAATCTCAAGCCCTAAGAATTGGCTTAAGAGCCCCAAATCTGTCATGGAGAAGGCTTGGTTCATTGCACCCTTTAAGGAAGCAATTTCATCCTTTGAGCTTCCTGTAATGAGGAGGTCATCAACATATAACACAATGATCATTAATGAACCATTAATAAAATTCAAATAGACATTTGGATCTGATTTGCACCGAACAAAATTCAGTGATAGAAAGAAGCTATCGATCTTGGCATACCAAGCCCTGGGGGCTTGCTTTAGCCCATACAATGACTTTCTCAACCTGCACACAAGAGAAGGGTTAGTAAAAAATCCTTGAGGCTGCTGCATGTATATCTCTTTAGTGAGGTCTCCATTCAGGAAGGCACACTTTACATCCATGTGATATACCTCCCATTGCTTTGAGGCTGCAATGGCTAGAGCTAGCCTGATGGAGTCCATCTTTGCCACTGGTGCAAAGGTCTCATTGTAATCTATGCCATGAACCTGTGAGAAGACCTTGGCTACCAATATGGCCTTGTACTTCAGTGGTGAACCATCAGCAGCAAATTTGGTCTTGTAGACCCACTTACACTGAACTAACTTCCTCCTTGGGGGAAGATCCACTAGCTCCCATGTGTTGCTGTTCTGGAGTGAGCTGAACTCTTCCTTCGTGGCTGCTTGCCATCTTGGATCTCCTGCTACTTCTTCATATGTTTGAGGATCAGATTCCACCATAAAATAGAATTTCTCAGCAAACATAGGATCCTTCATGCACAGAGCACTCTCAAATTGAGATATAGTCCTCCTAGGGTCATTGGGATTCCCAGCTAGCTCTCCTACTGCATGAATGGTCTTGGCTTCCCATTTTGGCCTTGTAGGCCTGTTAGGATCTACAATAAATTCATCACTATCAGACATATCAGAATCAGCATGTTCAACAATCTCTTCACTTACTTTCAGAGGATCTGGTGGTGAAGAGGCTTCTCCAACTTCCACTGCTGCTAGGGGTTCTTCTTGAAACTGAACACATATTTCAATGAAGGCTTTGTTTGTGCTCAAATTTATCAGCTTGTACCTTTTTGAATATTTAGAGTACCCAACAAATAGACACTCTTGGATTTGGGGCTGCAAATCCTTCCTCTTTTCTGTTGGAATTCTATCCCAAGCCCTTGAGCCAAAAATTCTGAAATGGGTCACATCTAGCTTGTGCCCACTCCATGCTTCGAAAGGAGTCATACCATCAAGCTGTTTATGAGGCACCCTATTCTGGATATTGGCTGCATAGTTTATAGCTTCAGCCCAGTACTTTGGTGGCAAATTTTTGGCCTCCATCATGCATATTGCCATCTCCTTCAGTGATTTGTTCTTCCTCTCAGCAACACCATTCTGTTGTGGTGTGTGTTGCAGCTGCAACAATTTTCCCAAAATTCCAAAAATTTTAGGACCCTCCTTTTGCTTGAATTAGTGTGATTCTCTTCTTGGGTTTGGTTTGAGAATGTTTCAGAAAAGACTTGCTTATGCTTGGATCGATCCGCAGCCATTTTTCAATTTTGATTAAGAATTTCAAACCTTCATCCTTTGCCTTTAATTGCGTTTGAAGCCGGTATGAATTGGAAGGTATTTTGTTTTGATCTTCCACCATTGCAGGTGAGTCTTTGTTTTCATCTTCCATCGTTGAGGAAGGAAATGCGTTTTCGTCTTTCGATCCGTCGGTCTTTCACGTCGGCGGCTTTTTTGGTTTAGATCGGAAAGACTTGTCGTTTCTGCTTCCGTCGTTGCAGATGGATTTCGGTCTGACTTCAATTAATTTTGCTAATTTCTTTGTCTTCACGTCGGATGCTTTGTGGTTTTGCATCGGAAGTTTTTCTGATCATTTCTTTCACCGTTGCAGCTCCCAAAGAGGTTTAAAGCGATCCACCAGCCGACACGTCAGCTTTCAGTCGCTTGCCCGAAGTCTTCTCTTTTCTATCGTTAGGGCTGCCAAAACTCTAAAATTTCCGAGCCGTTAGGTATTGTTGCTTCCGACTCAGGTCTCGTTGCGGATGATGGGATGTTTTACGGATCCGCCATTGCGGATGGAAAAATCCCTGACCTTGCCAATGCATAGTGTTTTTCACACTCAAAACTTCTCCCATTGCGGATGGGTTTTTAGTTTAGGCCTTCCGCCGTTGCGAAAAGAGAGAAGCTTTTGACGTCTG
Organism: Pseudotsuga menziesii; assembly: GCA_001517045.1. Classification (NCBI taxonomy): domain Eukaryota; kingdom Viridiplantae; phylum Streptophyta; class Pinopsida; order Pinales; family Pinaceae; genus Pseudotsuga; species Pseudotsuga menziesii. The sequence continues at coordinate 44,202 of LPNX010441317.1, read as the reverse complement.
ATACAAAAATTTCCACCATCCAATTCTTTTCTTCGCTATATGTCGCCGCGGATGAATTGGCGCTTTGAGTGTCCGTCGTTGCGGAGGGGAATTCGCTTTCAGCCTCCAATTAGAAAACTCTCCGACATTCGATGTTTTTCATGCCCATGGTGGTTGACTATATATACGGGTCGAGGGGTTATGTTGTTTATTGTTATTTTCAACTGTTGAGCATTGTCATTGTTGCGCTGTCGTTCTCACAAGTTGCAAAGGATCCCGTTGCTGGTACCCACATCCAGGTGGCTCGATTGTGTGCATTTGACTGCTCATCTTCCTGATTGTTCACATTGCATTTGCCAGGTAGGCTCGTTGGCCTTTTCCCATTTCTGTTTAAGTATTTGGTTGATTGTTTGCTACGGTTAGGGTGTTAAGTGCAGCTGTTTCCTTTGTCCCATTGATTTCTATGCCTATATAGATGGAGGTTTTATCCTTTTGACCATGGGGTGGGGCATTTTTACCCCCAAACAGTATTTTACCCACTGCCGTTGTCTTGCGACCCTGAGCGTGGAGATTAAGGGGTTTCGGCGCAAACAGCTGTTACGCTGTCTACACCAAACCTCCTGGTGTGTGATGATGGTTTGCAGAGGGAAAGTTTTGTGGTTTCTATAGCATTTAGGGATTGCCCTTTTTTCCCGTGTCGTCGAACCCTAGTTTTTTGCCTTTGCAGTCCCGCGCAACCCAATTCTTGCCCAGTTTCGAACCGGGCCGGGGAAGAAGGTGTACCGCGACGCATAATTCTTCACCATAGTTTGCATGGGGGGTTTTTCTTTGATCAAACGTGCCCTAGAAACCCACATCCTCAGATAGCAAGACTTTCACCACACTGTTCCACGCATAGTTCAAACCCTAACCTATGGAGGGGAGGGGTCACGGCGTTCAGTTTGTTAAACAGAAATCGCAGGGGTAGAGGTGTTGTTAAAATCTTCATTTCAGGGCTTGCATAGTTTTCCCTTATCTGTCCCACATGGTGATTTGATAATGGCACCCACAGAAAGCGGAAGCTTTGGGCATGTTAATGTAGATGTTTTTCGCCCGATTTTATTGACAGAATTTTCAATGGTAGATTGCATAATCTTACTTCTTATAACTAGTGTCAATCATGCTAAGTCACTGAACACTGTACATTTGGTTGTAATAGTTCTGATTAGTTAGGCTATTTCAAGCTATACACGTATATAGTTTGCTTCATTGACTGATTGCTACTATAGAAGAAATAAAACGCTGCACACTATCATATAAATGTCTGCAACTTAAATTGCTTAATGTTACAATGTCATGTATGGAAGGAAGAATTCGAGTCCACCATGTACAAGAGGCAAAAGAAGAAGGCCCTTGTGGTCGCAGAAGAGCTAGAAGTAGAGGTTATCACCAAGACAAAATACGTGTATGAAGACACTAACTAGGAGAAGAAGACATAGAACCAGGTTGGGAAGAGAAAGCTGATACCCCACCTTTTCTTTTGACCCTAGAAATGTTGAATCACAATGTGCATAATTGCTTGGTAGATTCTGGATCAGCGGTGAATGTTATGCCTCTAGAGATCTGCAAAAGGATTAATGGAAAGCCGGAGTCCACATTTTGTGAAGTAATGCAATTAGACAGCTCAGGTGTCAAAGTAGTGGGAGAAATGAAAAATGTCCTCATTCGCTTGTCTGCAAACAACAAGATTTGTCAATTTATTGACATTACTGTGGCTGACATACCTAGTGGATATGGGATTATTTTGAACAGAGATTGGTCTGCCATGTTAAAAGGCTATTTTGCTTCAGATTGGTCTCATCTATTATTGCCTCTCAAGGGTACCCCAAATAAGATTAAGATTTTGAGAGAGCCTTATATGAAGTATACCATCACTAAGCTAGGGGAAGGAAATGAATCTACTGATTCTGTCCTGGGAAACTATCTGATTGAGTGTAAGCTGAGACATCATACCTCAAGCAAGGCCAGTTCTATGATTGACGCTCAGCCTGAGCTCCTTCAACTTCTTCAAGCTGTAAGAGATGATTGTAGTATAGTAGACATGTGTTCAGTTTCAAAACTAGCCCAGCTAGACCATGGTTAGATATCTCATGTCTATGATCCAGCCCACCCTTTAGATATTTAGATTTAATTTTTTTTTCAGGAGTGGGCGAATTTTTTTTTCTTTTCTTTTCTTTTTGCTTTGTACATAAATAAATTGTTTTGTGTTCTTTAATGCTTTGATGCTTTTTCTTTTTGATTATTTGATTTGATGTTGTTTTCTGTTATTGCTTTGCTAGTATTTCTTTTGGTTTTGAATAAAGAGGCAAATTTTTGATGGCAATGGAAACATCATGGTTCTTTATTAACTGAAATCTTGAGCAAAAGACTGTGCTTTAAAGTATAGAATGTATTCTAGTAGCAGTGTTCCTAACTAGCAATGCATTCATTGAAGTCTTACTTAACCCTTGTAAATAACTAAGAAGTAAGAGAGGTCTGGAATACTATTTCGAGGCTCCATCCATTTCACATCTTAAATATCCAAAGGGGTGATAGCAAAAGACCCACGGAAAGGAAGCAGAGTAAAACAGTATATCATATATAAACGATCCCATGTCATATATGCAGAAAAGAAAAAATCTATCAAGAGTCAAAACTCCTTAGAGAAAAACAATACATATCAAAGCAAAATATCAAAGCATGAAGTACTAAATTGCCACAAGATCCTCTCTATCCGTGAACTGAAATATGAAGTACACTGTTCACACAAAAGGACACTATGGGATAGAGGATCCTGAATTAAAATTCAGTAAGAAAGGCATGTAGGAGGACTGATATCAAAAGAACTAAAGTTCAAAAGGCACAAAAGTGCAGTTGGCATGGGAATGAGGAACAAAAGGATAATACTGTTTACTCTCTGTTACAATCCTGTGGTGTCCAAGCTATAAAATACCTGAGGACAAGCAAAATAAACCTCACTTATTTGGCCTCAAAAGAGTTATTCAGACATGCAATATTTCTGATGTTACCATTTCCCAAATAATAGACTACTTCTCAATGGTTTAAATGCTTAAGTTGGCCAACCCAAGGATAAAGACATCTAGAAGATTTCAACTTTTATTCAAATGGTCTTGCACTGGGAAGGAGTTAATTCAGAAATATGGGGTTCACTAGGTAGTCGCCAATTGTTGCAGCTGCAACAATTTTCCCAAAATTCCAAAAATTTTAGGACCCTCCTTTTGCTTGAATTAGTGTGATTGTCTTCTTGGGTTTGGTTTGAGAATGTTTCAGAAAATACTTGCTTATGCTTGGATCGATCCGTAGTTGTTTTTCAATTTTGATTAAGAATTTCAAACCTTCATCCTTTTCCTTTAATTACGTATGAAGCCGGTCTGAATCGGAAGGTATTTTGTTTTGATCTTCCACCGTTGTGAGTGAGTCTTTGTTTTCGTCTTCCGCTGTTGTGGAAGGAAATACATTTTCGTCTTCCGATCCATCAGTCTTTCACGTCGACGGATTTTTTGGTTTAGATCGGAAATACTTGTCGTTTCTGCTTCCGCCGTTGCGGATGGATTTCGGTTTGACTTCGATTAATTTTGCCGATTTCTTTGTCTTCACGTTAGATGCTTTGTGGTTTTGCATCAGAAGTTTTTCTGATCATTTCTTCCACTGTTGCAGCTCCCAAAGAGGTTTAAAGTGATCCACCAGCCGACACGTCAGCTTTCAGTCACTTTCCCGAAGTCTTCTCTTTTCCGCCGTTACGGCTGCCAAAACTCTAAACTTTTCGAGCCGTTAGGTATTGTTGCTTCCGACTTAGGTCTCGTTGCGGACGATGGGATGTTTTACGGATCCACCGTTGTGGATGGCAGAAGCCCTGACCTTGCTGATGCATAGTGTTTTTCACACTCAAAACTTCTCTCGTTGATGATGGGTTTTTAGTTTAGGCCTTCCACCGTTGCAGAAAGAGAGAAGCTTTCGACGTCCGATACAAAACTTTCCGCCGTCCGATTCTTTTCTTTGCTATATGTCGCTGTGGATGAATTGGTGCTTTGACTGTCTGCCATTGCAGAGGAGAATTCGCTTTCAGCCTCCGATTAGAAAACTCTCTGACGTCCGATGTTTTTCACGCCGATGGTGGTTGACTATATATACGGGTCGAGGGGTTGTGTTGTTTATTGTTATTTTCGACTATTGAGCATTGTCGTTGTTGCGCTGTCATTCTCACAAGCTGCGAAGGATCCCGTTGCTGGTACCCACGTCCAGGTGGCTCGATTGTGGGTGTTTGACCGCTCATCTTCCCGATTGTTCACATTGCATTTTCCAGGTAGGCTCGTTGGCCTTTTCCCATTTCTGTTTAAGTATTTGGTTGATTGTTTGCTACGGTTAGGGTGTTAAGTGCAGTCGTTTCCTTCGTCCCGTTGATTTCTATGCCTATATAGATGGAGGTTTATCCTTTTGACCATGGGGTGGGGAATTTTTACCCCCAAGCAGTATTTTACCCACCGCCATTGTCTTGCGACCCTGAGCATGGAGATTAAAGGGTTTCGGCGTAGATGGCCATTACGCTGTCTGCGCCAAACCGCCCGGTGTGTGATGATGGTTTGCAGAGGGAAATTTTTGTGGTTTTCTGTAGCATTTGGGGGTTTCCCTTTTTTCCTGTGTCCTCGAACCCTAGTTTTTTTCCTTCGCAGTCCCGTGCAACCCAATTCTTGCCGAGTTTCGAACCCAGGCCGGGGAAGAAGGTGTACCGCAATGCATAATTCTTCACCATAGTTTGCATGGGGGGTTTTTCTTTCATCAAACGCGCCCTAGAAACCCGCATCCTCGGATAGCAATCCTTTCGCCGCACTGTTCCGCACGTAGTTCAACCCCTAACCTATGGAGGGGAGGGGTCACGGCATTTAATTTTTTAAATAGAAATCGCAAGGGTAGAGGTGTTGTTAAAAGCTTCATTTCAGGGCTTGCATAGTTTTCCCTTATCTGTCCCACACGGTGATTTGATAATGGCACCCACAGAAAGCGGAAGCTTTGGGCATGTTAATGTAGATGTTTTTCGCTCGATTTTATTGATAGAATTTTCAATGGTAGATTGCATAATCTTACTGCTTATAACTAGTGTCAATCATGCTAATTCACTGAACGTTGTACATTTGGTTGTAATAGTTCTGATTAGTTAGGCTATTTCAAGCTATACACATATATAGTTTTCTTCATTGATTGATTGCTACTATAGAAGAAATAAAACGCTGCACACTGTCATATAAATGTCTGAAACTTAAATTGCTTAATGTTACAATGTCATGTATGGCAGGAAGAATTTGAGTCCACCATGTACAAGAGGCAAAAGAAGAAGGCCCCTGTGGTCGCAGAAGAGCTAGAAGTAGAGGTTATCACCAAGACAGAATACGTGTATGAAGACACTAAATGTATTTCTGGTGTTGAACCAGAGTACCAGTGGGGTGAAATATACAGACTGATCACTCGAAGAGAGATCCCTGACATGGGCTTAGAGGAAGAGTCCATTTATCCCAATATAGAAAAGTCTTCTCTTATGAAGGTTGCCACCCGACCAGAGCTGTTCCCATGCTCTGAAGTGATTGGCTGGATTCTGTCCCGGGTAGATGTAACCACAATGATTCTCGGAAATGTTGAAGGACATGGCTATGCTGCATTTAGCCCTGGATATGTGGCATTGGCTTATCATCTGCCAGAAGCCCAAGTGTTCTTATTTGATGATTGGATGAATAGCATTAGAATGGACCTGGTAGAGACCCTTAAAAGAATGTTGTTGCAGGGAAAACATTACCGATACAGACCGACCAGTGAGTATGATACAACGAGCTTGAGGGCTCCCTACAGTTTTATAGCTCTGATGCTTAATAGGATCTTTAGGAGAGATCATGGAAGATTCTTCAAGCTAGAGTGGATACCCATAATTTTTTATGTGGCAACCCAAGGGACAATCTTCAACTGAGCCAGCCTTGTATCAAGCAGTCTTTCTTCTTGCTTGGCCTCAGCCTTGGGAGGAGAAGCCTAAAAAAGATCTAAATTCTATATGAGTTCAATACTGATAGACTGCATATTGTGCAACCAGCATTTCCCTGGTCTCAGGTGCATCTGGGACCGAGAAAGAATGCCTGTCTATGCTGCTTATAGACCATTGTGGGCACACCAGTACCACAACCATTACAGAGAAGTCTGTGAGCACTTCATTATGCCGCTGCACACACTCATTTTCTGGAAAGAGTGCGATTGTATGTCATAGGAGGCCATGCAAGTAATAGAAGACTATGTAGAATATTATTTGACCGAGCATGGCATGTACTTTAGGATGTTCGGAGGTTCGATAGCTCCTTCCCTGATTCCCAAATACACAACGGATTACATTATCCACAAGGAGGTAGTCATACAAGTGTTCCTGGATGGAATAGGTAGTTTCCTGTTCGAACACAAGAAGACCGCTTATCCTCCCTTGCCCTTCAGACTAGGAAGCTACAGGTTCACTAAGGTGAAACAAGCTGGTGAATTCATAGAAGAGCTGGAGAGGTTCCATTTTGGTGAGATGCCCTATCACAGAAATGACTCCCAAGAGCATTGTAAGGAAAACAAGGTGCATTTCGAGTATACCCACCATCTTGATAGGGATGAGTCTATTTTTCGAAATGCCCCAAACAAGACAGCACTGATGAGAAGATTCAAGAAGAAGATAACCACCAAAGGTGGGAAAGGGGATGAACAGGATAAGGCTGAGGAAGAATCCAAAAGGAGAAATGAAGAAGCCTAGAGGTTGGTGAAAGAAGCTGCAGAAAGGCTGCATACAGAAGAAGAAAGAAGAGCTGCTCATAAAGCAGCTGAGAAAGCAAAGGAAGCAGCCAAAGAAGCAGAGGAAGCAAAGAGAAAGCTCGATGAGGAGCTCCAAAAGCAAGAAGTTGAAAGAATAAAGTTGACACAGCAGTCAGCTTCTGAAATAGTAGCAGGGAAGACCCAGGAGGTGGAGAACCCCGAGGTTTAGACCTCTCAAGTACCTACTGCCAGCACACCTATGGTCCCCACACTCATGCTGGTCCCTTTTGTGCAGGAAAAGGGAAAGGAAATCCCTGATTTCAACACTGTATATTATGATAGGGCAACAAAGAGAATAATAAAGAGGACAGAGAGGAAAGTTGAGGCGGAAGGTCTACCTGGTAAAATGATAATGGATATGGCTGTTATGTTAGGAACAGACCAAGATCCTAGATTTACCCTAAGAGCCGGGTCTGCATTCATCCAAGCTTCAGAGGATAATGTAAGAAAAATCATGGTTGACTTGGAGCAATCCAAGAAATATTCTACTCAATTGAAAGATACATTGAGGCAAGAGAGGGAGGAGAGCAACAGGCTCAAGAGGAAATATGAATACATGCAAAGGGAACTGAAATCCTCAAAAGCTGAGATACAGGCCCTTTAAGTAGAAATGCAAGTCAAGGAAACAACATAGGAGGCTCTAGAGAAAATGTAGAAAGAATGCCAAGATCTCAAGAGTGAGAAGGAACAGCAACTGGCAAAGGTGGAGGAGCTAGAAGAGCAGCAGAAGATCCTCTTGCAGGCCAATGATCTGCACACCCAAGAACTAAAAAGGAACATCAAGAGCAGATCTCTTCTTTAACAAATACCCTGGAAGTGGCTAGAGAACAGCAGGTTAACCTACAGCCATTCAAAGAGCATGTCTTGTCCCAAAAAACCAAGATACTGCAGTTACAGACTGCTGTTGAAGATGAGAGATGTAGAGTGCTACAAATTGATGGTCGATTGGAAGAGATCTTGGAAACTGCATCTTACTTTGTGGACAGGTCTCAGGACGTCCTCGAGGTCCTGATTGCAAGAATGGCGAGGCTGGAGAACAATGAAGATACCCTAGCAGAGCTACCGTCAAAAGACCAACAGGCCCTCAAACGAGACTATAACCTAGTGGAGTTTGCTATTAACACCGCTAAAGACTTCAAGAAGGTAGTTAAAAAGACAAAGGGATTATGCATCGAGTTTTTCAAAAGACTTCTCATTACCTACAACCGGTGCTAGATAGAAGCTGAAGAGAGGCTTGAAGCTTTCCCAGATCACAATGCCTTTGTGGAGCTATTGCAGAAGAGATTCTAGGAGGAAGAAGCTAAGGTACAGGATCTCAAAGTCCTGAATGATCAGATCTTGAGAAGCGAAGTAGATCATCTAGCTATCAGTGTACAACTTCTGGAAGATCAGCGTCGATTGAGTACATCCAAGGTCGAGGCTATCAAGAACCAAGCTGAGAAGTTTGAGATAAATATTCAGTTTTTGGAGCCTTGTGCCTTTGAAGGCATCACTACTAAAGCTGCAGCATGGAGGAAGTTTCTAGACAACCAAGTGGGGCCCTCCTCATGAGGGATTGTTCACCTTTGTATTTTGTAACATTTTTTGTAAAAGTATTTAAGGAAAAGTAAACAATGGGAAATGAAGAGTTGGGAATCCCAAAGGTTACCTTTGGGCAGCCCAACAGTTACCCCTTTTTGTATAAATGTAAAAAAGCTTAGAAGGGAAAGGGAATTTTTCCCAATGAGACTGGTGAAGACATATTGTAAGAAGAACTATTTCCTTTTGCAAGAGAAAATTACAGTTTTGCCTGTTGGAGAAAGCTTAGTGGAATATTCAAATGCTGTGCTATGGATTTGTTGAAGAGGAACTATTTCGTTTTCAGCTTTATGTCCATTAACTGTGAGACCGTTCTAACTCATTGAACCTATGTTCTTGTATGAATGTTTTCCAGTTTATTTTATGAAGAGTTCCAATATGAGTAATGGATGCTGTTCATAAACAATTGGCTATCTGGTTGTGAAATATCTTTACTCGTTCATGCAATGTGGGAAGAAATATCAGCTAACTGCAGTTTCTCTTTATGTTGCATGCGCACTTTACATTACTCATAATAAAATTTAGTTTGCTCCCCAAGGATAGATAGATAGTTAGTTAATTTTATTTCATGGCTGCATAGGTGATTTAGATGCTTGTGGGCTTAAGACGAGAGGTAAGAACCTGTACATCACATTGTGACGCTCCTTGTATCGTCATCACCCTACATGGTTAATTAGGCATCTGCACATCATAATAAAGTATAACAAAAATATACACGGTGGACTGGGCCGCAACCGGTAAAACCTTGTTTTGTTACTTTGACCTACGGTAGCCGGACCGCAAACCAGATGGATTCCCTATACCAAACAGTCAACGGGCTAGTTGGGAACGTTGACTGGGGAGAATCCCTTACTGTTTTCGCCTGATAATTTCCAGGCCTCAACAGTGTGTTAGGGATAGAATGTTACATCTGAATACCTACATCTACACAATATTGAGTAAACTCAGACTTGACATACTCACCACCATTGTCAGATCTGAGGACCTTGAGTTTCCTCCCAGAATGGTTTTCAACCAAAGCCTTAAATACTTTGTGTTAGAATAATCAAACCCATAGTATTACCCACTTAGACATTAATTCATTTATTTTTGTCTTATTTTCCTAGTTCATGAGTCCCACCATGTGCAAGTTGTTAATTTCCTATCCATAGAGGTCAAACTTGCCATCTTTGACTCATGTAGCACTTGGGAAAGCCTTAGGAATCAAATCTACTTTATTCCTAGCCTCCTAGGCGCCTATCTGCTTTTTTTGCTTTATGCCCTGCTTTTTCAGTGTTTTAAGGCACATAGGAAAGCATGACTAGGTGAGGTGAACCTGTTTTATTCCCCTTTCATCCTCCTCCTTTTCCTCCATGCAAAAGAATGTATGAGCTACCATTTCACCACTCATTAGCTTGCCCATGCGCCCTTTCCAATTCGTGAGCTTCATGACAGATTTGGGATCAGCTTTTTACACCTATGGGGGATTTGCCTATTTTGGGTAAGCCTGCTTTATGCTGCTTTTGGATGCCTCCTTATGCATTCAATCTCTTGATGTATTCTATATATTCAGCAACCTATGTTATTACAGGGTTGTCTATTGTACACTGAGTTAATATAATTTTGTTTTACAGCTCCATATTCAGTCTCCATTGTTGACAATTTTGCATGATCAATTGTAATTTGTTGTGAGTGAAATTAATCTACTGTGATCTAAATTTCTACACTTTGAAGAGGCCAAAAAATTCATACTTGTGTTTCAGGAAGTAAACCCAACAATACCTCGAAAAGTCATTTATGAAATTCAATGCATATTTGTCCTGACTCATGGACATATGAGGGAATGGGCCAACAACATCACTGTGGATCAACTCGATGGGTGTAGAGGTTCTCTAATGACTAGCTCTCTCAAATTTATGATCTGGGTGTTTTCCTAGGATACAACCTTGGCAGACTCTGGAAAATTTTATCTTTGGTAACCCTACGACCATCTATTTTTCACTAAGATCAAAAATATACTTGTAATTTAGGTGGCAAAATATTTCATGCCAAAGCTTGCTTGCCTTATTAGCATGAATCAGAAGAGCAGAGGGGTTTGAGTAGGGTAGGAAGTGTGAGAACATGTATACCTTTGAAGTATGATTTGCAACTCCTTTTGCAATGAATTTACCACTTGAGATCTCTGTGATCTCAACTTCATCAGGGGAGAATATGACCTTCTTTGGAGACCTAGTGTGGGTCATCTGATACACTAATAAGAGGTTGGTGGCAAGACCAAGAACATACAACACATTGCTGAACTGACCATGATCAAGATCAATCCTCCCTTTGCCCAAACTTTCAGTGAGTGAGTCATCTCCCAGTACTATTGGTGGACCTTTTGACATGTCAAGTGAGGAGAAGGCCTCCTTGGTCGAAACCATATGTCTTGAAGCTCCAGAATCAATGATGAAACTAGGTGAGCTTGATGTGCCAGAAACCAATGCATGAACTCTCTCTCTATCATCTGAACTTGATCCTCCTTCTCTCTTCTTTGAGTTGTCTGGAAGGGAGATGCCATTTTTCTCCAAGAGTTGGGTCAGCATGTCTATTTTCTTCTTCATGCAGGAGCTTTCAGTATGATTTCCCTTACTGCAGTATGTGCACTTGCTCATTTCTCCTTTATTCTTCTTCTTCTGGTAGTTCTTCTTGGAACCTTGTGGCTCCTCCAGATACTTGTTCTTGTCTCTCTTTTGCTCAGGTGGATTTTTTAGCTTTCTTTTTGCTTTTTGAATCCACCCTCGAATCTCCAGCAACCAGATCTTGGTCTTTGGATGTTTTGATGGTGCCCATCATCACCAGTTTGTCTTGTTCTTGTGTGAGAGATTCCATGAAATCTGCAAGGCTAGGCATCTTCCAGGTTCGAGCTGTCAAATTTGTGGCATAGAAGGTCGAAACAAACACTGAATAGTCAGGGCCAAGCTTCAAGAGTATGGCCAAGACCAACTGATCATCCTTCTTTTCGATCCCACATTGTTTTAGCTGAAAAACAAGTGCTTTGAACTTGGAGAAATAGAGTTGCAGGGATTCAAAGATATTTGGACTCAGGGGGATCAATTCATTTTCGATTTGATGTCCCCTAATCTCATTTGTATTTCCAAAAAGATCAACAAGCTTCTCCCATACTTCATTCGGTGATGTCAATTCATCAAGATGGAAAAGGAGGTCTCTGAAAATACTCAGACACAAGAGACCATAGGCCTCATCCCTCCTGTTGTGCCATTTTATCTTCTCTGCAGCTGCATTGGGCTCTGCTTCTATTGCCATAGTCACTCTATAGAGCCCTTTCGCTCTCAACAATATCTCCATCTCTGGTTTCCATTCAAAGAAGTTGAAGGGAGTCAAGATGATCTTCTGAGATTGATCCATAGCTCAGAAATTGTCCCGACTCTCAGTAGAAGGCTCCCAGTCACTGATGTCGAACCTGCAAAACAAATTGGAAGGAGAGAAATCAATCTACAAAGGCTTTGATACCATGTGGAAATTGAACCCAGTGATATAACAATTACACTCACAACAATTATCAATTGTACATGCAAAATCACTCACAAAAGAGACTGAATATGGAGCTGAACACTAAACTGTATTAAATCAGTGTACAATAACCAACCCTGTAACAACATAGGCTGCTGCAATAAATAATTACATAAGGGATTATAATGCATGAGGAGGTAATTAGAATCTAGTCAAAAGCAGGCTTACTAAAATTAAGCAAATCCCCCATAAGTGCATAAAGTAATTTCCAAATCAGTCAAGGAGCTCACGAATTGGCAAAAGCACTTAGGCAAGCTAAAAGGTGATGGAAGGACAACTCATACATGCTTTTCATAGGAGAAAAGAGTGGAGGATGTGGAGGACAAAAAACTAGTTAACCTCACCTAGTCAAACTTTCCCAATTGCCTTAAAGCACTGAAAAAGCAGGCAATAAAGCAAGAAAAGGCAGAAGGGTGCCTAGGAGGCCAGGAATAAAGTAGAATTGATTCCTTGAGGTTTCCCAAGAGCTCCATGAGTCAAAATTATCAAGTTTGACCATTATGGATGTGTAGATGACAACTTGCATATGATGGAACATAGAAACTAGGCAAATAAGACAAAAATGGATTAATTAATGTCTAAGGTAGCTAACTATGGGTTGATTATTCTAACACAACTTAGAATTTTAGTCATTAATTTTGAATTTTTCCAAGATACTTGCAATTTTAGTCATTCATGTTCAATTTTACTACTATGCATTCCTAGCTTGCATTTTTATGCTTTTGGCTTGCATTTTACACCAAGTGTCCATACTAGTAAAAAAAGGTTAAAATTGCACCTTTCATAGGTTGACTACGAGCATACGATGTTGGGTTATATAAAATTAACAGAAGGATAGTCTTCTAAATATATCTATCCATCCAATATCCAAAACCATTTACTATAAACATTTAATAGGAGGGTTTGGCTTGCGTTTTTATTAATGTAGGTGGATATTTCATAAATACATGACAGTTGGGTAGTGTTTTTTCACAACAGGCACTTTCTGAACCAAGATTGAAAATATAAATGTATAATAATGTGGAAAATAGTAAAACATACCATTTACAGCTAAAATCACTCAAAAATACCCAATACTTAGGGCTGGGCTAGCATTTTTGTGATCTATGTAAAACTGGGTTGAAAACAGAAAAGTTGTCATTTTGTCAATTTAACTTTGGACAAATGAAATATTAATTCTTGCACATGGTCTAGGAACTATGAATCAAAATCATCAAAGAATAATTAACAAATACTCATGAATTGGTAATAATCGGAACCAGAATTGGTTTCCTTTCTGTATATTTAATAAATAATGAAGGGTTACAATACCAATGTCAAGCAGTAGCTTAAATCCATGAAGAATTTGAATACCTAAGGAGACAATTCGAATTCAATGAGTGAGTATGGCTTAACTGACTCTTAGCCATTCAATCACACTCGGTTAACCACTTGACCAAAACCCTAATTGACTCACCAAACCCTAACTGAAGTTGAAGTGCAATAAATGACTGAATCTCAACTGAAGGAGATCAAACACATGTCATAGCAAGCCAACCATCAAGTGCTAGTTCTCCATGACTTCAATGAACCCCGATGAAGTTAACTGAAGCTGAACTGACCATCAGAAGTTGGTGGAGGCACCTTGTTAACTCGAGATCATTAAATAATAATAAATAATCATTAAATAATATATTTAATGACTGGAGGCGCCTTAATTAACTGGTTGAACTGATTGTAACCACTAGTTAGCAATTAGGTGCATTAATGTCACTCAGATCACCCCCGGAGTGCTCCAGTTAGCCTCCTTGACTGTAGGAGAAGGCTAAGTTATCCTCCTTGACTATAGGTAGGCATGGGTGTGACTGGATGATGGAAATTAATGCTCCAATGATGTCAATTAAACTTAAGATAGTGGTTTAACTAGGCCAATTTGACCAAAAGAGTGTGTATGATGGTAAATGTCTCCAACACCCCCCCTTAAGCTATACTCAGGAAGAGTTAGAAAACATATATGCATAAAATGATAGGGCCCTAGCAACAAAGGCTATAGCTCACCCTGTACAATAAAGTAACTGCTTAATATAACCAAGGAAATAGGGAAAACCTCATGGGAAAAATACCCCCCCTCAAACTAAGCAGTAAATCAAGAATTGGTTCTTCTATGCAGTAGAATTTTGAGACTTTGCATGTGAACCTATGAATCCAAAATAAATGAATATGTCTGGAGGAATATTCCACTTTGGAAGAAGAACAATGCACTCAACTGAATCAGAAATATAAACAGCTGCACGGTGAAAACTGGACCCATGTAGAGTAGCTGAAATCATCTGAAGAGAGAGCAAAGGTTCTTGAGGATTTGAACCATGTGTGGAACACTGAAAAAATTGATATGTTGCAACCTTGAACAGAAAACCATAAGTGGTAAAATCATTCCCAAATCTTAGGAGCGAGTGTCCAAGCGGATGCGGAATGTCTTCCTCTTTACTAGTTCTGTGAGGAGATGAGCTTGTGACCAAAGGTAAAGAATCCCTGGGACTCTGGAAAGCGAATGCTTGAGATCCATAATCTGATATAGCTTCAAAAATATCTAATGATCCACAAAATAAAATATCAGCAACCTCATAAGAGGAAACTAACACCAAATCCCTAGCAGCAAAATTGAAGAAGAACTGCAGTACTTGATTTTTCACACTGAAATTGGTGAGAGCAGCTACAAGCATGACTGAAAGCTTTTGGATTTTTAAATATGAAAAAAATAATATCAGATCAGAATGTAAATCAGATATAAATAAGTTCACAACAGATCCAAAACTATGAAATCAAATCAAATCCCCAACAGCAGTTTTGTAGGAGACTTGCGGTACTTGTTTCTTCACACCGTTGATAAGAACAGCTACAAGTAGTACTGAAGGTTTATGAACTTGAAATTTTGAACCAAGAAATATCAGATCAGATACAAATAATATCATATCAGATCCCATAAGTTTCATATCAGATCCAAAATTATGGTCAACCGAGATGGTAGATGCACAGTTTTCTTCTTCTTCAAAATTTTGAATTTTGGTGCATGCAATCCTGTAGGATTTTGCTGGAAGATCTAGATCATGGTGATTGAATGTGTCACTTTTATAATCTGATATTTCTTCCAAAATATCCAATTTTTTACATATTTTCACACTAGCAGCAACATTAGGGGGAGAAAAATCAAATTTCTCTTCACTTTCGGAAGCAATTACTGGTAAATTTTGCACATAATTCAAAGGAAAATCACCGGTGAATGTTTGCATGGAAGTGCAGCAGTGTTTTTCTTCAATATTAGAGATTTGAATGTCTTATTTTGTTTCAGAAATATGATAAGATGAGATATCAGATATCTCATGAACTTCCGAAGCATCGGGAGAAGGAGTCACTTCATGGAGACTTTCTTCAATTCGGATTGAATGTGTAGAAGATTCTGCTTCATCTTCATCTTGAAAAACTTCATCAGAGTATTTCGAGTGAAGAACTCTTGTGGTGCTGGCTGTAATCTCCAAAGTACTATTATGATCCTCATTGTGCTTGCCAAAGGTTTTGTCCAATATTGTCCAGAATTCCTTTGGGTATTCAGCAGAACCAAGAATAAGGTAGTACAAGCTAGGGCCAGACCTATTTCTCCAAAATATCTATCACCGTCATTTAGCCAGTCATTCTCATTCTCATAAGACTATTTTCCAAGTCCAATAGATAGCTCATAGAGACCTCATCTCTTCAGAGATGCAATCATCTTCAACTTCCATTCAGAATAGCTTGTGAATGGGGTGAGAAGAGGGATTGATGAGTCCATTCGAAGTTGTACTTGTTAAAACCTGCAAATCAAAACAAAAGGGCACCGTAAGGTCGGACAGCCTACACATTCTAGGCTTTCATCACACCCAACATAGTCAATCAAGCAAGCTTGATCAACAAGTTCTTTACTTGGGATATTGAGTGGTAAGCCTTGGCTTCTGGTGCAGTGCTGGATTTTTGAGCTATTGCTCAAATTTCATGGAGAAATCTGTCAAAAATCTTGTTTTTGAGAGATAGATCTTCGTCCCACCGTATGCTCTGATACCATATTAATTCTTGCACATGATCTATGAACTAGGAATCAAAATCATCAAAGAATAATTAACAAATACTCATGAATTGGTAATAATCGGAACCGAAATTGGTTTCCTTTCTGTATATTTAATAAATAATGAAGGGTTACAATACCAATGTCAACCAGTAGCTTAACTCCATGAAGAATTCGAATACCTAAGGAGACAATTCGAATTCAGTGAGTGATTCTGGCTTAACTGACTCTTAGCCATTCAATCACACTCAGTTAACCACTTGACCAAAACCCTAATTGGCTCACCAAACCCTAACTGAATTCAAAGTGCAATAAATGACTGAATCTCAACTGAAGGAGATCAAACACATGTCATAGCAGCCAACCATCAATTGCTAGTGCTCCATGACTTCAATGAACCCCAATGAGGTTAATTGAAGCTGAACTGACCATCAGAAGTTGGTGGAGGTGCCTTGTTGACTCCAGATCATTAAATAATAATAAATAATCATTAAATACTATATTTAATGACTTGAGGTGCCTTAACTGACTGGTTGAACTGATTATAACCACCAGTTAGCAATTAGGTGCATTAATGTAACTCAGATCACCCTCGGAGTGCTCCATTTATCCTCCTTGACTGTAGGATAAGGCTACGTTAGCCTCCTTGACTGTAGGTAGGCATGGGTGTGACTGGATGATGGCAATTAATGCTCCAATGATGTCAATTAAACTTAGGATAGTGGTTTAACTAGGCCAATTTGACCAAAAGAGTGTGTATGATGGTAAATGTCTCCAACATGAAACATAATTTTAAAAAACTGAAAGAGGATTTTGTCAAAAATATATCTTTGTTCAACCCCATGGTGTTAGTTTCAACTTATGACAATTATACGGACTATGGCATGCATTTTCCTAAGCCCATTTTTTAATATTTACACACTGTTTTTTACAAAACTTAGAATTTCAATCATTTTTTTTCAATTTGGACAAGATACTTGGAATTTTAGTGATTCATGTTCAATTTAACTGCTATGTATTCCGAGCTTGAATTTTTATGCTTATGGCTTGCATTTTACACTAAGTGTCCATAACAATGAAAAAATGTTAAAATTGCACCTTTCATAGGTCGACTGTGAGCATACGAGGTTGGGTTATATAAAATGAACACAAGGATAGTCTTCTCAATATATCTAGCCATCCAATTTCCAAAAGCATTTACTATAAACATTTAATAGAATTGTTTATTTTGAGAGTACATGAAAACATGTAGAGAAGAATATTACTCTATTATTATATTACTCACTCTATTACTCTATTTTTTCCAGAATAGTTAAAGTGCCAAATTTTTACTCTATTATTTACTCTTGCTTATTTTCAATAAGTATACTTAACATGGTAGAAAAATAAGTATATTTAACATGCTAGAAAGTCAACTATATTGAAATTGAAAATGTAAGTTGTGTATAGTTGACTTGAAACACATTTGTAATTTTTATTATAGTTTGGAAAAGTCGGAACACATTTGTAATTTTTATTATAGTTTGCAAAAGTCAGAACACATTTGTAACTTTTATTATAGTTTGGAAATGTCTAAACACATTTGTAATTTTTATTTTAGTTTGGAAAAGTCGGCATGCTGGCATCCTATGCATGCATTCGCGTGCATCCTGTGCGTGAATCCCCTTCTTCCTTTCTGAGCGTGCCATCTTCTTGCAAAATGAAAACAACAACCTCATCTTCCATGCCATCAACTGAAACAGGGGGTTCTGAAGTTGTTGAGAGGTTCAGTGTCAGAAAATTTGGAGAGAGCGATGAGGCATGGAGTGATAGAACCAACTAGATAGAAGGTATGCTAAATGTCCTAGTCAGAGTAGGAATGCATCATTTTCTTTTCGGTCAGTTGAATTTCAACAAAGAAGAGATAGATAATGCCATTTCTAGTTATGATGATGAGTCCAAGGAATTGATTATTTTTGGGAGGAGGGTTTTTCTGGACCCTGAATTGTTGTTAGGTGCAACGAAAATTCCACGCAGGGGGGGAGTAATGTTAACCACGAAGAAAACCCTCAAAGTAGAAAAGGGTGAGATGGCAAACAAAATATGTGGAAAATGGTTAAGGTTGCCCGGAATGGTTTAAAGATACGAGATGTTCCACCATGAATGTACAAAACCTTAATTCAAATTGTGCTTAGGACAATTATGAATCACCACAAGCAAGATATTTCAGGTGATTGTATGAAGTTGGTGATTAATTGGGTTGAAGACCTGGCCATAGATGTCCCTCATATGTTGGAAACAAAAATGCATTTTGCATTGTAGGAGATCAAAATGAAGAGAGTGAAGTTCAGTTACCCTGGCACACTCCAAAAAATTATTGACTTATATCGACCCAACACTGTAGAAAGAAGCAGATTTAAAAATACATACATTAAGAGGCCGAAACTAGACAAAATTAATAGGGAAGTTCCTCAACAATATTCAAAGGACAATATATAATTCCCCGAAGAGCCTTTTGAGTACTGTATCCAAGGTATGGGAAGTGACCCTCAAGAATTTGATGTTGTCTCAATTCTGGCTGGTTTACATGAAGGGAGAGAAATAAATGTAAACGAGATGCATGATGTTGAGTTTAATGAACAAGAGGAGCATAGTGATGATGATATTTATGCTAGTGCAGAAATGCCACTTGTTATATATACACCTCCACAGTTGGGAGTTGAGAAAACTTTTTTTCCAAAATATTTTTTGATGGTAAAATTATTTTTAAGCTACTGTTCCATAAAATGTTGCATTTCAAAGAAGAATATGAATTTCACAGAAATTTTTTTTCCTATTGGTATCTTATCGCAGTACAGAGCGTAGAACTTTGTAGGATTAAGCAGATGCAAATTTAGGACCTCTTAAAGGTAGGTGCTATTTTTCAATGCTATTTTTCAAAAAGAAACAGTTGCCAAATTCCTTTTTTGAAGCCTTGTTAAAATTTTCACTATTTACAGGTAATTGTAAGGTTAGAAATAAAACACATGGATACTATGGAATCTTCTATTAAAAATTTGCAAATGTTGGACCTCTTTAAGGTAGGAGGCATTTTTCAATGCTTTTTCCCAAAAAAAGGGTTTCCAAATTCCATTTTTTGAAGCCTTGTAAAAATTTTCCCTATTTACAAGAAATTGCAAGATTACAAGGATCCCTTGTGAAGACTATGGACAGTTCAAGAAGGATAATAGCAGGAAAGGACTCTGTTCTTCAGTCTTTAAATAAGGAACTAGAGAAAATTCAGGATGAATTTAGAAAGGAAAAAGAGAAATCTAGAGAAGAATATATGGTTGTTCGGAAGAAAGATGAAGAAACCATAAAGAGACTAGAAGATGAGCTGAAACATCGATCGAAGGTTTTGGACCCCCTCTAAGGACTGTTATCGACAAGGAAGCAATAATTACCAGTGAAGTCAATAAGTTAAACAGAATAATTGAAATAATGAAGGTTTACTTTCAAAACAACCTTGCTAAAGACTACAATAAACATCCACTTGAGATAAATGAATATAGAAAAAAAGAGGAAAACATGAAAAATATAATTGCTAAGAAAGATGAAGAGTTGAAAGGAAAAATAGTTGAACTTGAAAAGATTACTGCAAAACTATAAACTAGAGGAGTTTAAAAGTTTAAAGAATTTGAAATTGGTAATGGACATAGTAGGCATCTTATTTCTAGTGAAATTTATGATATGTCAGCACACCAACAGGCTTTAATAAGGTATGAGAGTTCCCTGAAAAACAGAGAGAAGGAACTGGACGTAGCTTTTTATGCAATATAAGTTCACGCATAAGTTAAAAAGGGGTTACAAAGCCATCGTGCCTTCTTAAGAATTCAAGAGAAGTCCTTGATGGATGTTAGTGCAACAATGAATGTTGGAGTTGATCTCTCTGCGTGGCCAATCATAAAAGAAACATTAACAAACAAGATAGTCGAGAGGGATGATGATATTAAAGATCTCAAATTGAAAATATTGGAGGATAGAGAATCCCAACATTTGGGATGTAAGTCTGAGATAGAATATCTGAAATCCCAAATTGCCACTCTGCAGAAGAACAACATGCTTCAGTGAGTAGCAATTGTGTATACTCCAGATAAAACATAATTGAAGGAAAAAGAGTTGGAGACAGAGACATAGCAACTCAGGAAAAAGGAAAATGAACACGAAGAGAAAAATAAGAAAAGTGTGGAATTGATGAAGAAGTACATCCAAGATAAAGATAGATTGAGAGAAAGATTGCACAAATGTGTAACAAAAGTGAAAGAATTAGAATGAAAATCAGAACATGCACCTGCTGCAGCTTTTGAAGAACCAAAAGCTTCCAGACAAGCCAAGAGACTAGAATGTACAAATTTATCTTCTCTAGAAAAGGATGACTTGCAGCATAAACCTCCCAAGTAGCCTAGAATTATGGAATAACATTACTTATATATGTTGTGTATGTAAATACATTTCAAGTTTTAACACATAAATTTATATATGTGTGTGTGTGTATTCCTCGGCAATGTATATGTTTTTGATGCATTTAAGATGAATGGTAATTTTGAATTTAAATTTTCAATAAGTGTACATAACAGGCCATAAAGTTAACGATATCAAAATTGAAAACTTAACTTGTGTACTATAGGCATATATATTTGAATTTGTAAGAAATTAAAAGAGTGATAGTGATTAGTGGATATGAGATGTTAGTAGATTTGGTGACATAGGTAGATCCTAGTTGTTTGCTTGGAACTTTTGATATTATAGGGATATTATGGGGATGATGGATTGAGAAATCTCAAGTTCTTTATGAGAATTTTGATTCTATGTATTGTTGTATTTATGTAAGTTTCTTTATCTAATGAAACTAAAATTCCAATTCTGGAACAATGTCATACAATTCTACTCATGCAACCAAATTTCAGTGAATAACCCAAAGCTGTAATGCCTATAGACCTGTCCTTAAAAAGACAGAAATTTACAAAATATAAGAAAACACATAAAACAACTATAATTTTATTGCTGAAAACAAAAATTAAATATTTAATATGCCTTCAATCATTTGTTACATTTCCAAAATTTGGTAACCTAAATGTTATCACAATAGAATAAATTTTCAGTACGGCAAGATCACTAGAAATGCTTTTTGCAACATAAGTTTCTTTCACCATTTTGCATACAATGGTGCATTTTTATCATCTAGGACTTTTATTTTTGGCTTGTCTCACACTTCTTATAATGACGTCAGGTTTTATAGGATTCCCAGCATCCATCTTTTCGATATCAACTACTACCCATTGAATTCTTGTTTTTCACCACTCTGCCCCGTACCATTTACCGAGGATTGAACACCCTTTTTATTGTGAGTCATAGCGTCCATCATTGGCATATCAATAGAAACTACTCCATACACTTCTTGTAATTCGTTGATTTTCCCTGCTTCATTTCTTGAGGATGAAACACAAATTTTATAATGATTTTCAGTCACCATCATAGGTATTTCAACACCAGCTGCCCCATTCAATTCTCATGTTTGATCAGTTTGCGTTGCCACTTTCCTCCTGGATGAAACACTTAGAGTTTTACTGTTATTTCTTCTTTGAACATTATTTTTGGCTATGCGCCTTCCGAAGCGATGTGATTCACAAAAAGCCTCTTCACCATATTTGCTTATTGGCCTTGATCTTGGAAGATGATTACTGAACTATGACAACATATTAGTATTTAGTAGTTAAAAACAAATTATGAGTCCTCACACCATAAAATGAAAGCAAAATTAGAAACCATTTAAAATTAGGGCATACTTACTGTTGGTAGTGCAATCAATGATTTCTTAGATTGTCTTACCCATGAACGAAGATGAAAATCTAAAGACATGGTCAGGTAGGATGAAGACCAATCTACAAGACCCCCATGTGCTGTGGGAATTACTCTAACCCATAATTTAGGGTGAGCATCTTTATGAGGTTACTTAGCCATTTTTGCATCCATTGGTGAAAAACCCTATTTTGGAAGGCCTGTTTCTTTCTCCTCAAGAAAGATTAAAGAAAACTCAAATCATGAATAGATAGAAAAATCAACTAGATATAGGACAGTACCATGTTGTAGGAATTCTTCTCAAACCATGAATTGTGGCGAGCATTCTCTTAAGGCTGCTAGGACCAATTTTGACTAAGGTTGTTGGGACCAATTCTTCCTTAAATATTTGTTGTAGTTTGGTGAGGCAAGTGACATGGTTGTATGCTCCATACAACACTCTAGAGACTCACATTCTCAATACATTTTCACATCATCCTATGGGGCATGGCGGGAATTTCCTTAAGGCCACTTGGGTAGATTTAACACAAAGTCCATACTTAGACAAATTTCTCAATTTGGTCTAATCTGCCTAACACCCTTTTGGCAGGTCCATAAATTTGTCTTCATCCACTTCCAATACAATCTGAAGACATGGTTAGGTAGGCCAAAGACCAATCTACAATAAACCCATGTGCTGCGTTCATTTACTCTAACCCATAATTTAGGGCGGGCATCTTTATGAGGCTACTTAGCCATTTTTGCATCCACTGGTGAAAAACCCTATTTTGGAAGGCTTGTATCTTTCTCCTCAAGAAAGATTAAAGAAAAATAAAATCATGAATAAGTATCCAAACCAACTAGCTATAGGATGGTACTGTGGTGCGGGCATTCTTCTGAAACCATGAATTGTGGTGGGCATTCTCTTAAGGCTACTAGGAACAATTTTGACTAAGGTTGTTGGGACCAATTCTTCCTTAAATATATGATGTAGTTTGGTGAGGCAAGTGATAGGGTTGTATGCTCCATACAACACTCTAGAGACTCACCTTCTCAATACATTTTTCACATCATCCTATGAGGCATGGCGGGCATTTCCTTAAGGCCACTTGGGCAGATTTAACAGCAATTCCATACTTAGACAAATTTCTCAATTTGGTCTAATCTTCCTAAAACACCCTTTTGGCAGGTCCATAAATTTGTCTTCATCCACTTCCAAGACAATATGAAGACATGGACAGGTAGGCCGAAGACCAATCTACAAGACCCCCATGTGCTGCGAGCATTTAATCTAAATCCATAATTTAGGGCGGGCATATTTCTGAGGATACTTAGACATTTTTGCATCCACTGGTGAGAAACCATGTTATGGAAGGCCTGTATATTTCTCCTCAAGAAAGATTAAAGAAAACTCAAATCATGAATAGGTACCCAAACCAACTAGCTATGGGGCGATACCAAGGTGCAGGCATTCTTCTCAAACCATGAATTGTGGTGGCCATTCTCTTAAGGCTGCTGGGACCAATTTTGACCACTTTTCTAAAAAATTTCCTCATGGAAGGGTGGATTTTGTATAGTTGGGTGCTCTCACTGTTTTTTGCATGGAAACCTTCGTAATTTCGGCAAGGAAACTTGAGGTAAACTCTATTGTTGTAGTTTTTACGTTGGATATTTTAAGGTTTGGTCTTGGGAATTTGCAGGTATGGTTGTTGCTAGAGCGATGGTTCATTCTTGTTCACAGGGTGGTGTCTTAGCTATCTTTCTTCCACAACTACAGTTGGCTCAATCAAGTGATTTTCATTTCCTTATGAGAATTGTAAATTGTAATGTGTAACCTTGGCATATTTTCTTTGGATTTGGATTTTATGAATTTATCTATGAAAATGAGGGTTGTTGTTATGCATCCCCAAGTTCTATTTTTCATCCTTACATCTGTGTGATATACAATGAGTAATTCTAATTGAATATATACATATCAACAACAACCACAAGCCCCATTATCATGATAAAGATTAAGCAAATTCAATGAATGAAAATGGAAACCACTTATAACTCAATAGGCAGTAAGCTAATTGGTGGCTAATTCACTGAAACTTAAGCTTCAAAAGGAAATGGGACCCTGCTCTTTAAATTTGATCCCTAGTGGGAAGCCTTTTTATAATGTCTCAGACCCTGAGGCTAATCCTTGAAATAAAATCTGAAACTTTTTATATTCATAATCAAACATTAACAACTAGAGCATGGTACTTCTGCCACGGTTTAAATATCTTTAAAAAATCATCATGGAGAAAATTAAGGATGGAAGCTTGACATTTATGGTTGTGAACTTGCAGGTAGTGAAAACAACGTCTCAAGATGCTTCTGGTGGCTCATTTATGACTGGGATCGACCACTTATGCGTTTGTTGAGTCAACAACATGTGCTTTCCCTTTGTGTTTGTTCTGTGCTCGAAGGAACCTTTCTACAAGGGCTCAAAGCTAGCAAAGGAGTTCATATATATCCTTTCTGTGCTTAGCTTTCTTCACAAATTCCCCCTTGCTTCTTGCAGAAACAAGCCTCTGTAGTGGCTTGTCATTCAAGTACTCCTCACCACCTCAGAAGAGGTTGACAGATGGGGTGCATGAAAGCTATGAAAAATACCTTGGGCCATTGATGCTCCAGTATGAGCATTCGCTCCCATAGAAAACAGGTGCATCTCTTAAAGTGGTGTATGACATCTGTTCCCCGATGGTTGGTGCTTCCATGGTGTGAAAAACCAGGGCGATAGATGAGCTTGGAATCAAGCTCACCAACGAACAACACAACTATACTAACAAGCTTCTCGAACCAGATTTCCATTGCAAACATATCAAAATCCTCAAAACCTCTTGGAAAAATGATACCACGAGTTTGCTTCTACACTAGCTCATCCTATGCACCTTAATGGCTCTGAAAGGTGATGTTTCTATAGGATTGGAAAACAGGACAAGAGGATGACCCGTTAGCATTTTTGCACATTTCATCATTGAGTAGTCTGGTAAACCATATGCTTTAGGGAATATGGACTGGACGTGTTCTGGCCCTTTTGCTCTTGTGACGATGATACCAAAACCATTCTTTTGCTCAATTTCACCTGCTACATGCGGCGTTCAGATTCGATGTTCCACTTCTTATATTTTCATGATATCTTTCTGATTTCACATGACATCCATATGACGAGTATCTGGTTTTGGGCGTGATGGCGCTGCCGCGGGGATGATATATCATGTGGGTGTACCACAAATGGCATCGGGGAAATCAATTAACTGTTGGGAAGGCAAATCATACATGAGGGCATCTTCTCCACTTGGATTTTTTTATAGTTTTTTTATGTTGCATAACCCTCATGTTTCTCCATGCACTCAGTACCGTAGATCTGTTCTTCTTTGTGATCTAATCCCTTGATACACCAAATATTTAGACCCAAAACTCAACACTATCAACCTAGACAACTTGATTTGGGGAGATCAATATCAACCGTTGATCTCTAAACTACCTTCAACAAGACCGCTCAACCTTGAGAACTTTAACATTCTGCTAACCCTTTTTCATTTGAATGAGTGAGCAAATTCTGATCATGGAATGCTTCCCACCCATTGATCTACCCAACATCTTGTTTTGACC
Source organism: Pseudotsuga menziesii (assembly GCA_001517045.1). Lineage (NCBI taxonomy): Eukaryota > Viridiplantae > Streptophyta > Pinopsida > Pinales > Pinaceae > Pseudotsuga > Pseudotsuga menziesii. Next base: position 18,719 of record LPNX010441317.1, on the reverse strand, counting down.
ATAGATATTTGCAGCCCCTACCACTTTCTGTGGATAGAATTCATAACTTTCTCCGTGCTAGTTCAATCCATGAAATTGTTTGAGACCGCAGATCTATCTCTGCCTTCATCTCAACCATTCAATTTTCTCACTGATTAACCCTTTTTCATGATTTGAAAAAGTTTCTCCCTCCGAGTAGGTTCACCGCGTGAAATGATTTAGGGCCGTTTATCTCACCTTGTGTCGATCTCAACCCTCCAACATTACACCCATTTAACGGACTTCACAAATCTCTAAATTAAATCCTTCCTCGCATCTCTGCTCCATGGAATTGCTTTCCGTCGTCGATCTTCACCATCCTGAATCTGAACCGTTGAAGTTTAACACACTTTACCCTTATTTCGCTGCTGCATGTTCCAATATATAGAAATACCTATCGCCGTAGATCAAAACTCACTCTCCATCCGACGGCTCCACGATGGTAAAACTTGCTAACCAGTTAACCTGAAAGGTGCTCCCGCAAAATTCCTCAAATAAGATCATTTTCAAACATTTGGGAAGGAGACATAGATGAACATAAATCAACATTCAATGATGATGATGATGGTGGTGGTGGTGATGAAGATGATGAACATGATGAAGATGATGATGAGGGAGATGATGAAAATGATGATGTTGATGATGATGAAGATGTTGATTAGGAAGAGGGAAATGACGATGATGATGATGATGACGATGACGATGATGATAATGATGATAATGATGATGATGATGACAATGACGATGACGATGATGATGATGATGATGACAACGACGATGACAATGACAATGATGAAGACGATGATGATGATGATGCTGATGAGGATGATGATGATGATGATGATGACGATGATGATGACGACGATGATGATGATGATAATGATGATGATGACTAGGATGAGGATGATGATGATGAAAATGATGATGATGATGATGATGATGATGACGATCATGATGATGAGGATGAGGATGAGGATGAGGATGAGCATGACGAGGATGATGATGATGATGATGATGATGATGAAGATGTTGATTACGAAGAGGGATATGACGATGAAGATGATGATGATGATGATGGTGGTGGTGGTGGTGGTGGTGAAGATGATTAAGATGATGATGAGGGAGATGATGAAAATGATGATGATGATGATGAAAATGATGATGAATATGTTGATTATGAAGAGGGAGATGATGATGACGACGACGACGACGATGATGATGAGGATGAGGATGATTAGGATGATGAATATGATATTCATGATTATCATGATGATGATTAGGGTGAGGATGATGATGATGATGATGATGATGATGATGATGATGATGAAGATGAAGATGATGATGATGGTGATGGTGATGATGATGAATATGCTGATGAAGATGATGATGATGATGAATATATGATGACAAGATCTTTACCTTGGTCTTCACTAAATTGTTATGAGCTTCGCCAACATTATAATAGAATGGTTATGAGTGATTATTCACTCCTATAAAGAATGCACTTTATGGAACTACCAAACTACGCAGTTTGGATCTTCCTCTTTTAAGACACTGGACTAGGTCCATAAGTCTTAATTCTTTATGTGCACAAATCTGAGAACATGAGGCTTCATAGGGCCCAATAAGTTGTATTTTTTTTTACTACTTCCTTGGATCATATTGATTTGTCAGATTAGTCCTTGGAATGGGTGTTAGGAGCAATCCTTAATTTTTCACTCAACTGGATGCTCCCCCTATCATGTAGATGTCTTCATTCATCGAGCTCTCCCTAAAATTGTGATGATGATGATGATGACGAATATGATAATGATGATGATGATGATAATGAAAATGATGATGATGATGATGGTGAAGATGATGATAATGATAATGGAGATGTTGATGAATTGGATGACGATGATGTTGATGATGAATATAATGATGAAGATGAAGATGCTGATGATGATGATGGAAAATATGATGATGATGGTGATAACAAAGACGTTGATGATGAAGATGATGATTATGATGATGATGATAAGGAAGATGATGATGATGAAGAAGATCATGATGACGATCATGGCGACGATGATGATGATGATTATGGAGATGATGATGATGATATTGATGAAGATGATGAATTAGATGATGGTGATGACGATGACAAGGATGATGATGAGGATAATGATGATGATGATAATCGTCATTGTCATCGTCATTTCCATCATCTTTGATGTCTTCATTGTCATCATGATCATGATCATCATGATCATCATCGTCATCATCATCGCGTTTGTCTTTGAAGGGACTTATGTATAGGACCTCACTATAAGAAATGCAGCCAATACAAATTATGACAAAATCCTAGTTAAATTAAATTAAAATAAATTAAATTACACTAAATTAAAAACATAGAGTTGTTTAACTATAATTAATTTTAAATGCAACAAAATATAAAATACGCAAATAAAAAAAACCCAAAATAAACTAAACAAAAGGTAAATATGCAAAATAAAAAAAACAAAACAAAACAAAACAAAAAATATAAAATATGCAAATAAACAAACAAAAAACATAGAATTCAAAAAAACCCGCGCACTAGCTCATTAGCAAAACACCAACGAATAAGTTCACTCCCATGCACTAGTTCATTAGCAGCATCCAAAGCACTGGTAATTTGATGAGCAGAGTAGTGGTAAATCGAGGAGCAGGGGATACCAGTCCAGAGGATACCAGCGTTCCCAGTGGAGGCAATCTATCCGCAGTCCAGAGGATAACAAATCAATCTGGGCTCATTCCAGAGGATAAAAAAACAATCTGCCCGCAGTCTAGAGGATACAAGCGTTCCCAGGGGAGGCAATTCGGTCACAGTCCATAGGATAAAAAAGGGCCCAATAAATTATGGAAGCAAATTAACCCTAGCAGTGTAGAAATTTGGGAAAAATACGTCAAATTTTTGAACCAATACGGATTCGGTACAGTCATACTAAAATTATAATTTTTTTGCTATGCTACCATCGTTTCTATTATCGACGGATCTAGTAAGGGTTTTCTATTATTGGAGCATCTAAAGCTCCTCCTTACATATGGGTTGAGCACTGTAAGCCAGTCGTGCTCTTGTATAATTTATGAATTATGGAACAATTTGTAAGATTTGTAAATTTATTCTATTTAATGGTCCAAAACAGTGTGCAAAGTCCTGTAGGAGCTATAATTTGAACTGGTTCAACCGATTCTGTTGAAACTTTGAACTTGAGACGTGTTCTTTTAAGCATTTAATTTTGTTTTAATAATTAGTTTTACCTCGATTATGGTACAAATTACAATCTTTTGTTATTTTATTCTATTATATGTCTGAAACATTCTATAGAGATCAAGCTTGTGTAATCTTATTCTATTTAATGGTCTAGAAAAAAGTCCTCTATGAGCTATAATTTGAACTGATTATGTCGAAACTTGAACGTGAGAACTCCTTCTCCTTTAAATACACATTTAATTTTGTTTTGATTGTCAGTTTTACATGGATTATGGCACACTTTTCAATCTTTTGTGGTTTTTTTCTATTATGGGTCTAAAACATTTTGTAGAGTGCCATAGGAGCTACAATTATATTGACTATGTACAATTCAACCTAAGACCTATTTCTTCTTTAAAGAAGCATTTTATTTTATTTTTATGCTCACTTTTACCTGAATTATAGCACACTTTGCAAGTTTTTCCCATTTATTGGTTTGGATTTTGGAACAATGTAAAGTTCCCTGGGACTCGTGGGCTATAATTTGAATTGACTCTAGTAAATTGACCCTCATACATGTTCTTTAAAGACACATTTGATACAAGTATTCTTTTTAAACAACACTTATATCTTTTTGCCTCTGTTTGGCATATACCATGGTAGTTAGTGTGGTTGCCTCTGTTTGGAATATCTCAAAGAGTTTGAAGGTTATCAAGAATATTGTAGTCTGCGTGTGTCTTCATTAAACCCTCTGCGAGCATTTCTTCATTAAATATATGCTATGTAATTTCGATCACATCATATATTCCAAAATACTATCCTTAAATCCTTCTCAACATATGCAGAATTCCCTTTATAAATTTATGTTTATTAATTTCATGTAGCTTACTCTTTTATTTCACCAAGACTCTACAGGCATACTTTTCTAACTTTTGGTAGACTTATATTTTTTTCACATCTTATCCATCTTTAAACAAATTGAGGGTATGGCTAGGTATCCACCTCAACTAGGAACACAACCATATCACCTTAAAAACTTACTGACAATCACATAGTCTTTGGCAGTCACTTTAGAATGGTCTTTCCAACTGCTCAATTCAACACTTAGTGAATTTTGTCAGACCCTAGTCATTACTATGCCAGGACACATTTTGGTAGACTCATATCTCACACGTGTGAAAACCCAAAGGGAAACTAAGATCATGATTTGATGCCCAGATCATCAAAGAATGGACCCATAACATCTGATGAATTTATCAGTTGAAGAGTTGACTCTAGCGTGCATTTCCAAGTGGGCTATCAATCTCCTGTTTTCAACATAGCCAATTTTTCATATTTTTAGATATGCAAGCTAATGTTTTTACCTCTTTTGGCAGGCTGATATTTTTCTCATGTTGTCACCATAAGAAAAACTAAGAATAGAGATGGATAGATAGTTCATTGAAGAACATGCTTATACCTTCTGATGAATTTATCATCACTCAGACAGGATTTGGAAGGCATTTCCAAATGCCTCTTCAACCTTGTGATTTGACACTTTGTTAATTTCTTTAAACCCTAGGTCTCAAAGGTGATTTCAAATTTTCATCAAAATTGGAGTGTAAGATATCCAATAGATGGAGGACAACCATATGAATCCATTAAGACTAGTTTCATCCTCTAGAGCTACTTTCTCTCTCCTCGGTGGGTATTTTACTTATGTATGATGTAAAAGTTGCTTAAGACCCTATTTTGGCAAATCCATAATTTCTGCCTCATGTACTTTCAGGTCAAATTAATAACATGGTCAGGTAGACAACACAACTACCTACAAGATGTCCATATGGTGTGAGAATTTCTTTCAACCCATAAATTATGCTGAGCATTCTCCTAGAGCAACTTGTCTAATTTCACCAAAAAGAACTTCTTTTGGGAGGCCTGTATATTCTTCCTCAAAGAGTTGTTCTGAGAACTGGTGCCATGGTCAGATATATACTTCAACCAACTATGGGATGACATGCCATGGTGGGAATGTTCTCCTTATTATGAAATATGGTGGGCATTTTCATAAGACTACTACTTTAGGACAAATTTTCACCACTTAGTCTTTTTCCAACTTTATCATATTTTCTATGCCCATCAAAAGTTCTTTTGTCATTAATGCACATATCTAGGATATGTCTATTCACAATCATCAGTTCACCAAATGTCACCAATTCTCCATTCTGTTGAGGCCTGGAAATTTGCAGGCGGCAACAGTAAGGGATTCTCCCCAATCAGCGTTCCCAACTAGCTCGATGACTGTTTGGTATAGGGAATCCGTCCGGTTTGTGGTCCGGCTACTGTAGGTCACAGTGACAACAAGGGTTTACCGGTTGCGGCCCGGTCCACCAAAATTTGTATTTTGACTTAAATATGAAATGCAAGTATCTAACTAATCATGCAGGGTGGTGAAGGATGCAAGGAGCGTTCACAATGTGATGCGCAGGTTCTAACCTCTCGTCTTAGGCCCACCAGCATCTGAATCACACATGCAGTAATGAGATGAATTAGCTACCTATCTATATGCCTACCTATCTATCTATCTATCCTATCCCCGGGGATCCAACTTGTAACTAATATATGTGAGTAATGTGGATGTGCACGCATAATAAAAGCAATTACAGATAGCTGACATTAACCTTTACACGCATGAACAACGAAAGATATTTCACAACTAGATAGCTAATTGTTTATGACGAGCATACATTACTCATGGTGGTTATTTCACAAAATAAATCAGAAATCATTAAACAAAGACATAGGTCGTAAAGCTAGAATGATCTCACGATTCATGGATATAATGTTGAAAAAAAAAGTAGTTCATCTTTCTACTATCCATGGCAAACATCTGAAATCCCACCGATCTTCTTTCAACAGGCAAACTGTAATTTTTTATTGCAAAAGGAAGTAGTTCTTCTTACAATAGCGTTCCAGTCTTATTGGGGAAAAAATCCCCTTTTCCTATCTACGCTTCCTACTTTTATACAAAAGGAAAAAAATGGTTGGGCTGCCCAAAGTGACCTTTGGGATTCCCAACTCTTTGTCTTCCCAACGCTTCATTTTTTCCCAAAAAGATTTTACAAATTATTAAATTAATACAAAATTTACTGGTCCTCTTATGAGGAGGGACCCGCTTGACTTTCTAGAAACTTAATCCACGCTGCAGCTTCACCAGCGAGGCCTTCAAAAGAGTGAGGCTCCAAGAATTGGATGTTTAGCTCAAACTTTTCAGCCTGGTTTTTAATGGCCTCCACCCTGGCTATGTTTAATCGCACCTGGTCTTCTAAGAGCTGCACACTGACGGCTCTATGGCCTATTTCATTTCTCAGAATTTGGTCATCGATGGTTTTGATGTGCTGGACTCTTGCTTCTTCCTCCTGCTAACCCTTCTGTAACATTTCTATAAATGAATCATGATCTGGGAACTCATATAGCCTCTGCTCTAGTTCTACCTGACATCGGTTGTAAGTAACTAGGGCTCTCCGGAAGAATTTTGTGCATGCTCCCTTTGTCTTCTTGACTGTTTTCTTGAAGTCTTCTGCAGTATTGATAGCGAATTCTATCAGATCGTAGTCACGTTTGAGGGCTTGTTTATCCTTGGATGGTAGTTCTGCTGGAACTTCCTCATTATTCTTCGCCTTTTCTATCCTTGTAGTCAGCACTTCGAGGATGTCTTGAGACCTGTCAACAAAATAAGAAGTGGTTTCTAATATTTCTTCCAGTCGGCTATCAATCTGGAGGACCTGGCATCTTTCTTCTTCCAAAGCAATCTACAGGTGTAGCACTTTAGCTTTCTGAGCCAGGATGTGTTCTTTAAATGGTTGCAGATTTACCTGCTGTTCCTTGACTACCTCTAGTTCAGTGGTCAAAGAAGCCAGCTGCTCTTTCAGTTCCTTGGTGTATGAATTATTGGACTCATAGATGATATTTTGCTGCGCTTCTCGGTCTTCCACTTTTGCCTTCAACTGTTCCTTCTCATTTTTCAGATCTTGGACTTCCTGCTGTATATCCTTTAGAGCTTCTTGTGTTGTTTATTTGGCTTGGGCCTCTACCTAGATGGCATGGATTTCACCCTTTGTGAATTCCATTTCTCTTAGCACATGCTCATACTTCCTCTTGAGTCTATTACCTTCTTCTCTTTCCTTTCTCAGGGTATCTTTTAGCTAAGAGGAGGTCTTCTTAGCTGACTCTATTTCAATCATCATTCTATCTATGTTATCCTCTGAGGCATTTATTGCTGCAGTCCCGGCCCTTATAGTAAACCTTGGATCTACGTCTGTCCCTACCATCATAGCTTTATCCGTTATCATTTTGTTGGCCATTCCTTCTGCCTCTACCTTTCTTTCTGTTCTCCTCATTATTCTTTTAGTTGCCCTGTCATAATATATAGTACTGAAATCAGGGACTTCTTCCCCCTTTTTCTGTATGAAGGGTACTAGCTGAAGCATATGGGTTGCAGGAGCGATGGTAATAGGCACTTGAAGGGTCTGCACCTCAGGGTTTTCCTCGCCCTAACCCTGCTCTGTTGGTGTCTCCAAAGCTGGCTGCTGTGTCAACCTTATCTTTTCATCCTCCTACTCTCGAAGCTCTTCATCTAGCTTTCTCTGTGCTTCTTCGGCTGCTTGCCGAGCAGCTTCTTCTGTTTCTCTGGCTGCTTCTTTTGCTAGTTCATCTGCTTCCTGGGCAGCTTTCCTCTTCTCTTCTTCTCCCTTCTACAGCCACTCTGCAGCCTCATTCTCCAGCCTCTGAGCCTCCTCTCTTATCCTTTTGGCTGCTTCCTTAGCTTTAACCTGCTCAGCTTTGGCTTGATCTGCTCCTTTTCCCCCTTTGGTGGGGTTCTTTGGTTTGAATCTTTTGTTAAGTGCCGTCATGTTTGGGGCATTCCTAAAGAGAGATTCATCCTTATCATAATGATGGGCGTATTCAAAAAACACCTTGTGCTTCTTACAGTGCTCAACGACTTTGCCATGAGTGTCATTACGCCGAAAAGGCATCTCACCAAAGTGGAACTTCCCTAGTTCCTCTATAAATTCGACAGCCTACTTCACATTGGTGAACTTGCAGCTACTTAGATTGAATGGTAGATGGGGATATGTGGTCTTCTTGTATTGGAACAAGAAATGACCAACTCTGTCAATGAATACTTGTCTGACCGCCTCTTTATGGATTATATAATCCATTGCATACTTTGGCAGCATATAAGGTGTCCTCGAACCTCCATACATTCTAAGATACATACCATTCTCTGTCAAGAAATAATCTCCATATTCCTCGATTACCTGCATAGCATCTTCCGACATGCAGTCACATTCTTTCTGGAAGATAAGAGTATATAGTGGCATAATGAAATGCTCACAGACCTCCCTGTAGTGACTGTGGTACTGCTGAGCCCATAATGGTTTGTAAGCTGCATATACGGGCATCTTTCCCTATCCCAGGAACATTTGAGACCGGGGAAAGGCTGGTTACATAGTATGCAATCTATCAAAATTGAACTCATATAGAATTCAGATTTTTTCCAGGCTTCTCCTCCCAAAGCTGCAGCTATGCAGGAAGAGAGACTACTTGATACTAAGCTGCCCCAGTTGAAGACTGTTCCTTCTGTCGCCACATAGAACATAAGGGGTACCCACTCAAACTTGAAGAGTCTTCCATTGGCTCTGCCAAAAATCTGATTTAGCATCAGGGCTATAAACCTATAAGGAGCTCTTAAACTCGCTGTATCATAATCCTCGGATGCTCTGTGTCGATAGAGCTTTCCCTACAAGAGCATTCTCTTCAGGGTTTCCACCAAATATATCCTGAGGTTATCCAACCAGTCATTTGACAGGAAAATTTGAGGCTCTGGTAGGTGGTAATCCAGCGCCACATACCTAGGGATAAATGCAGCGAAGACCTGACCTTCGACGTTTCCTATAAGCATTGTGTTGTTGTTTATGTGTGGCAGAATCCATCTCATAACATCAGAGCATGGGAACAGCTCTGGTCTGGTAGCCACCTTCATAATGGCGGATTTCTCTATGTTGGAATAAATGGGCTCCTCTTCTAGGCCCATGTCTGGGACTTCCCTGCAGGAAATCAATCTGTATATGTCACCCCACTTATACTCAGGCTCAACACCCGAGACACATTGGGTGTCCTCATAGATATACTCAGTCTTTGTCTCTGCTTCTGCTGCTGGCACTTCTTCCACTACTGGGGCCTTCTTCTTCTGTCTTTTGGACATTGTAATTTTCTCCTGCCATGTATAACATTGTGATATTAAGCAATTCGAATTTGCGGACATTATGTAGCAGTTTATTCCTTATTCAAGTGTATCATGGCTGTAACAAAATTAAGACATAGGTCCTTCAGGCTAAAGCATTGAACTAGAAGGAAATACCATGCACTGTGCTATTTTACTATGCCAAGTATAATAAGGTCCAATGTAACAATGCATACATAGTTCAGCCCCATAATGCCCTGAGACTAGGGTGCAAAATTCTATGATCTGATCTACATGAAGCAAGCTTATCAACCATACTTGTGTCAGCATTAAATCTACACTATTATGTGACATGCCACTTTTCTCATTATAGCGATACATTGAAACAAACACGCATTACATATGCAAGGTACAACATTCAACCATTAATCTATTGCATAGTAAATATAGCGAAGGCTCGTGCCAGTCAAAATTTAACCATAAAAACCAGCAGACACATAACGAATGGAGACCCATGCGACTCGTGGCGGGAAGGTTACATTAATTTGACTGTACATTTTGCTTTCCGTGGGGAGCGAATCCACTTTTCTGTGTAAGGTAATCCCATCAAAAACACTACCCATGCTGCCTCTAGCTAACGAACTATGACGGTGATACATCTCTTCTACCCCGCTAGGGATTTAGGCGACAGAACTCAATGGGCTGCGCATGATGGTGCGAGCAAACACATGTGACCGTGAAAACCTCTCACAAACCTATCCGCCCAGGCAAACTAAGGGTTCACAATTTAGACCTCGATGAAGCCGCATAGAAACACGAAATGGCTAAGGCCTAAAAGGTCGGGTAACGCACCATGGAAACACTAGTCGACAAAAAGAAAACCTTTAAGGCAATCCTCAGACCTGTCCATCCCCTGCCTATCACAGCCGTGCAGAGAGGTTTGGCGCAGACGGCGTAACGGCCATCTGTGCCTAAACCCTTCAACCCCTATGTGCCCGAGGCAGCAAACTAAAACGCGCAAAACAATACTTCTCAAAAGTTTTAAAAGCCCCCCCCCAGGTCAAAAGATAAACCAACTCGCATAAGCCTAAGACCTAGCTGGACGAGGGAAAACCGTCGGGAACACCTAAACGATGGGAGAAAAACCAATAATCGTTCAAACGCGACGGGGAAAAAGTAAAAAAAAACCTACCTAGCAATCCGGCTAAACTGGCGAGTCGATGACGGTTGGAATTCTACTTCTGCCACCTGGAAGCTGGTATAGAGACAACTCACTCCAAAGATCGACAGCTCACGCTATAGTGCTTACCACGACAGCGCTCGACAGCGACAAATAATAATGAAAAACCCAAACTGTCGCCCTCGTATATATCAAAAAATGCCACACGTGCGAGAGTTCTAAATCGGCCGCGAAATCAAACCCAAGTCGGGCGGCTAGAACCCCAACCCTTCCGCAACAGTGGATAGTCACCATCCTCAACTCATCCGTAGCGGCGAATAAATGCGCAAGAAGATCGGGTGCCGGCGGGAAACTACATCGGAAGCCAAGAATCTGGACTCCTCCGCAACGGCGGACTCTCGAATTGGAGCCCAATCATTTTGAAACCTTCCGTAATGGCGAACCTCTAGAGCACGATGCCATCTGCAACGGAGGAGGATGCGATAGCCAAACGCTCCGATACCAAGCCGGGAAAAAAAACAAAACACCCATCGAAGCAAAACAGAAAGTTAAAACCTGAAACGGTCCGCAACATCGGAGGTCCGGATCAAAGATACGCCCGCAACGGCGGAAAGCATGATGGTGAAGAGCTTTGATACGCAGCCGGGAGAACAAATCAAATAACAATTTGGGAATAAAAGACAGTCAAAGCCCATAATGATCCGTAACGGCGGACGCCCGGATTGAAAATCTGTCCGCAACGTCGGACGAGGGAGAACTCAATCCTCCCGACAAAGAATTGAAAACCACCCGAAACGCGAGAGAACAAAAATACATCCACAATGGCGGGACATTCAAAAACCATCCGCAATGGTGAAAATCGAAAACCATCCGTAACGGTCAAATGAGTTAACTCTCGATTCAAAAGGCTTTGAAAGATATGCAAAACAACAATGAGCTCGATTAAGGATGAGATTCTTTCAAGCATTTAAGGAGACAATGAATCGATTGATAGCCATTCAAAGTGCTGGAAAATGCTTCAACAAATCCACAGACCAAAACCATCAGGCTGAAAACAAGCAGAAAACTAACTAATTCAAAGTAAAGGAGGGTCCAAATTTTTTTAGAATTTTGGGAAATTGTTGCAGCTGCAACAATTGGCGACTACCTGGTGAACCCTGGATCTCTGAATTAACCTTTTACCAGCTTAAGACCATCTGAATACAATTTGAAATCTTCTAGATGTCTGGATTCCTAGGCCAACCAAATTATGCATTAAATTACTTATAAGAAGCCCATTTTCTCGGGAAAAGGTAACATCAGTAGTGTTTCAGGTCTAAATAACTCTTTCGAGGCCAAATGGATGAGGTTTATTTTGCCTGCCCTTTGGTAGTTACAGCTGAGACACCACAGGATTGGGACAGAGGGTAACAACATTATCCTTTTGTTCCTCATTCCCTTGCCAATTCACACTTTTGTGCTTTCTGAACTTTAGTTCTTTTGATATGAGTCTTCCTATAGGACTTTCTTACTGAATTTTAATTCAGGATCCTCTATCCCACAGTGTCCTTTTGTGTGAATGACATATTTCATACTTCAATTCATGGACGGAGAGGATCTTGTGGCCATTTGGTACCTTATGCTTTGAGATTAATGCTTTTCAAGCTTTGCTTTGATATGTCTTGTTTCTTTTCAAGAGTATTGACTCTTGAGAGATTTTAGCCTTTTCTTATTTTGTGGCCTGGGATCATTTATATGTGACAAACTGTTCCACTCTACATCCTTTCCGTGGGTCTTTTGCTGTCACTCCCTTGGGTATTTAAGATGTGGAATGGATGGAGCCTCGAAATAGTATTTCAGACCTTTTCACTTCTGAGTTATTTACAGGGATTAAACAAGACTTCTAATGAATGCATTGCCAGTTAGAATATAGTTACTAGAAGACATTCTATACTTTACAGCACAGTCTTTTTCTCAGGATTTTTGTTAATACAGAACCCTGATGTTCCCATTGCATCCAAAAGTTTGCCTCTTATTCAAAAATCAAAAGAAACTAGCAAAACTATCAAAACAACAGCATATCAAGTAATCAAAAGAAAGAAACATCAAAGCATTAAAGAAAGAAAACAAAACAATTTATTTATGTACAACAGAAGACAAAAATTTAAAAATCGCCCATTCCCCAAAAATTTTACAACTAAAGGCTAAGGAATGAGCTGGATTTCAGACATGAGTAGTTTTAACCATGGTCTAACTGTGTTGTTATTGAAATGGAACCCATATCTAAGATCCTGCAGTCATTTCTTTCAGCCTGAGGGAGTTGAAGGAGCCCAGGCTGAGTGTCCATCATAGGACTGGCCCCTTTTGAGGTGTGATGTTTTTTACTCAAGCTCAGTCAGATAGTTTCCCAGGACAGAATCAGCAGATTCATTTTCTTCCCCTAGCTTAGTGACATTGTGCTTCATATAGGGCTCTCTTAGAATTTTAATCAGGTTTGGGCTGCCCTTCTGAGGTAACCATAAATGAGACCAATCTGAAGCAAAGTATCCATTCAGTCTTGCTGTCTAGTCTCGGTTCAGGATCATCCCATAACCATCAGGTATGTCTGCTACTACGATGTCAATGTAATGGCATATCTTTTTATTTGCAGCCAAATGAATCAGAACGTTTTCCATCTCTCCTACTACTTTGACACTAGTTTTTTCAAGTTGAGTGACATCCCATAGAGTAGGCTTTAGCTGCCCATTAAGTTTTTTGCAAACTACCAGAGGCATAACATTCATGGATGATCTAGAATCCACCAAACAATTATGCACCTTATGATTCAACATTTCAAGGGTCACAAGGAAAGGTGGAGCACTGGTTTTCTTTGTCTTAATCAATTCAATCTTTTCTTCCACGGGTTGGTTTTTTGTGGGCAGCTCCTCTTTAAGTTTGCCAGCTCTTCTTTCCTCATCATCTTCCACAGGTTTGGCAGGTTCAATGAGTGGCTCTGTTTCCTGTTTGCAAGTAGTGTCTTTAGGTATGTCATCTTTAGCCTGCCTCTTGATTTTCTCCCGCAACTCTTGAACCTTTGGGAGCCTTGCATTGTCATTATTGCCAGTTTTTTTTTTCTGTGGTTGTAGGTAGGTGTTGAGACTTGAGAGCATTTTCTTCCATGTTAAACAGCAAAACTCCATTCCATGAGAACATAGTATCATCCTCCAGTTTTCCTACGGTCTGTTTCTCTTTTTTCTCCTCACCACTGTTCCTAGTCAATTTTGGGTCCAACAACTTATTCATCACCAGTGTCATTGAATGTATCCATTGAGGACACTTCTTCTCAGAGTGGGGTTGTTGGTGAAAGGTACAGAAATTATCCCCTCCTACTTCTGTTATGTTGATTGATGCCAAATTTGGAGGTGGGACTTGCCATTGGTTTTCATCCTCTTTTCAGGGATAGTGAGGCTTGTTGGTTTTCTGCATGTCCCTCTCCTTTTCCACATCTACAATTCAGTTGGACATTTTCTAAAGCACTTTCATCATCTCATGATAATCATGTGGTTGGTCTTCTCTGGATTTAAACAGCAGTGAGATTCTTCTCATAGTGGTCTTCTCTTCAAGCGAATCAGGGTAATTTTCTATACTCTCACTTTCTGCCTCGACTCTTTCGGCCTCCTCATAAGTTTCCACCAACGTGGGTTTGAATTTCATCTTGGAAAACATGGCCAGCTCAGGTCCTAGGGCTGAGGTATGATACTCAATTAAAACCTTGTCTGAAGGTCTGTTCACAGCAGAAAAGTTTTTTAAATACAGTGAAAATCTCTGAGTGAAACTATGTACCTTTTCATTCTTTTCTTTTCTTAACAAACCCAGACCTTTCATTAATGAGGCATGTGTTTTCTGAGTTGTGTATTTACTTCTGAAAACCCTTTCAAATGTGTCCCAATTAGGAATGGAATTTTCCGGTAGCCTGAAATACCAGGATGCTGCTGCTCCTTTCAGAGTGTGCGGAAAAAGTATACACACCACATATTCATACTCTCCAGCGCTTAGCCCTTCTAACGCTAGGTAAAATATTTGAAGGTGATCATTTACAGCAATGTTTTCCACAGGGTCAAACTTGGGTAGGAGCTTGTCAAAGGCCTGAGGTAGGTTATGCAAAGGAGGAGTTAGGTTCAGAGGTGACCTAGCTCTCCATGCCGGCAGAGGGTTAGGTTGATTACCAGCCATGAGCAAAGGTAAGAGAATAACACTAGGAAAAAATAGGGCTTCAAGGATAGGACCGGAATCTTCAAATACCTGAGTTAGGTTGAACACTTCAAAATTCTACTGGTAGGATAGTCTCAAGAAATTTAGTTCCATGGCCAGCCATTACTAAAGGCCCTCCTTCTAGCGCCAGAACTGTTGAGGCCTGGAAATTCGCAGGCGGCAACAGTAAGGGATTCTCCCTAATCAGCGTTCCCAACTAGCTCGCTGACTGTTTGGTATAGGGAATCCCTCCGGTTTGTGGTCCGGCTACCGTAGGTCAAAGTAACAACAAGGGTTTACCAGTTGCAGCCCGGTCCACCGGAATTTGTATTTTGACTTAAATATGAAATGCAAGTATCTAACTAATCATGCAGGGTGGTGAAGGATGCAAGGAGCGTTCACAATGTGATGCACAGGTTCTAACCTCTCGTCTTAGGCCCACCAGCATCTGAATCACACATGTAGTAATGAGATGAATTAGCTACCTATCTATCTATCTATCCTATCCCCAGGGAGCCAACTTGTAACTAATATATGTGAGTAATGTGGATGTGCACGCATAATAAAAGCAATTACAGATAGCTGACATTAACCTTTACACGCATGAACAACGAAAGATATTTCACAACTAGATAGCTAATTGTTTATAACGAGCATACATTACTCATGGTGGTTATTTAACAAAATAAATCAGAAATCATTAAACAAAGACATAGGTCGTAAAGTTAGAACGATCTCACGATTCATGGATATAATGCTGAAAAACAAAAGTAGTTCATCTTTCTACTATCCATGGCAAACATCTGAAATCCCACCGATCTTCTTTCAACAGGAAAACTGTAATTTTTTATTGCAAAAGGAAGTAGTTTTTCTTACAATAGCCTTCCAGTCTTACTGGGGAAAAAGGCCCCTTTTCCTATCTACGCTTCCTACTTTTATACAAAAGGAAAAAAATGGTTGGGCTGCCCAAAGTGACCTTTGGGCTTCCCAACCCTTTGTCTTCCCAACGGTTCATTTTTTCCCAAAAAGATTTTACAAATTATTAAATTAATACAAAATTTACTAGTCCTCTTATGAGGAGGGACCCACTTGACTTTCCAGAAACTTCCTCCATGCTGCAGCTTCACCAGCGAGGCCTTCAAAAGAGTGAGGCTCCAAGAATTAGATGTTTAGCTCAAACTTTTCAGCCTGGTTTTTAATGGCCTTCACCCTGGCTGTGTTTAATTGCACCTGGTCTTCTAAGAGCTGCACACTGACGGCTGTATGGCCTATTTCATTTCTCAGAATTTGGTCATCGATGGTTTTGATGTGTTGGACTCTTGCTTCTTCCTCCTGATGTCCTTTCTGCAACATTTCTATAAACGAATCATGATCTGGGAACTCATATAGCCTCTGCTTTGGTTCTACCTGACATTGGTTGTAAGTAACTAGGGATCTCCTGAAGAATTTCGTGCATGCTCCCTTTGACTTCTTGACTATTTTCTTGAAGTCTTCTACAGCATTGATAGCGAATTCTATTAGATCGTAGTCCCGTTTGAGGGCTTATTTATCCTTGGATGGTAGTTCTGCTGGAACTTCCTCAATATTCTCTTCCTTTTCTATCCTTGTAGTCAGTGCTTCAAGGATGTCTTGAGACCTGTCAACAAAATAAGAAGCGGGTTCTAAGATTTCTTCTAGTCGGCTATCAATCTGGAGAACCTGGCATATTTCTTCTTCCAGAGCAGTCTGCAGGTGTAGCACTTTAGCTTTCTGAGCCATGATGTGTTCTTTAAATGGCTGTAGATTTACCTGCTGTTCCTTGACTACCTCCAGTTCAGCGGTCAAAGAAGCTAGCTGCTCTTTCAGTTCCTTGGTGTATGAATTATTGGACTCATAGATGATATTCTGCTGCGCTTCTCGGTCTTCCACTTTTCCCTTCAACTGTTCCTTCTCATTTTTCAGATCTTGGACTTCCTGCTGCATATCCTTTAGAGCTTCTTCTGCTGTTTCTTTGGCTTGGGCCTCTACCTGGATGGCATGGATTTCACCCTTTGTGAATTCCATTTCTCTTAGCACATGTTCATACTTCCTCTTGAGTCTATTACCTTCTTCTCTTTCCTTTCTCAGGGTATCTTTTAGCTGAGAGGAGGTCTTCTTGGCTGACTCTATTTCAATCATCATTTTGTCTATGTTATCCTCTGAAGCATGTATTGCTGCAGTCCCAACCCTTATAGTAAACCTTGGATCTACGTCTGTCCCTACCATCATAGCTTTATCCGTTATCATTTTGCTGGCCATTCCTTCTGCCTCTACCTTTCTTTTTGTTCTCCTCATTATTCTTTTAGTTGCCCTGTCATAATATACAGTACTGAAATCAAGGACCTCTTCCCCCTTTTTCTGTATGAAGGGTACTAGCTAAAGCATAGGGGTTGGAGGAGCGATGGTAATAGGAACTTGAAGGGTCTGCACCTCAGGGTTTTCCTCGCCCTGACCCTGCTCTGTTGGTGTCTCCGAAGCTGGCTGCTGTGTCAACCTTATCTTTTCGGCCTCCTGCTCTCGAAGCTCTTCGTCTAGCTTTCTCTGTGTTTCTTCGGCTGCTTTCCGAGCAGCTTCTTCTATTTCTTTGGCTGCTTCTTTTGCTAGTTCAGCTGCTTCCTGGGTAGCTTTCCTCTTCTCTTCTTCTCCCTTCTACAGCCACTATTCAGCCTCATTCTCTAGCCTCTGAGCCTCCTCTCTTATCCTTTTGGCTGCATCCTTAGCTTTAACCTGCTCAGCTTTGGCTTGATCTGCTCCTTTTCCCCCTTTGGTGGGGTTCTTTGGTTTGAATTTTCTGTTAAGTGCTGTCATGTTTGGGGAATTCCTAAAGACAGATTCATCCTTATCATAATGATGGGCGTATTCAAAAAACACCTTGTGCTTCTTACAGTGCTCAGCGACTTTGCCATGAGTTTCATTACGCCGGAAAGGCATCTCACCAAAGTGGAACTTCCCTAGTTCCTCTATAAATTCGGAAGTCTGCTTCACATTGGTGAACTTGCAGCTACCTAGCTTGAATGGTAGAGGGGGATATGAGGTCTTCTTGTATTGGAACAAGAAATGACCAACTCCGTCAATGAATACTTGTCTCACCACCTCTTTATGGATTATATAATCCGTTGCATACTTTGGCAGCAGATAAGGTGTCCTTGAACCTCCATACATTCTAAGATACATACCATTCTCTGTCAAGAAATAATCTCCATATTCCTCTATTACCTGCATAGCATCTTCCGACATGCAGTCACATTCCTTATGGAAGATAAGAGTATATAGTGGCATAATGAAATGCTCACAGACCTCCCTGTAGTGACTGTGATACTGCTGAGCCCATAATGGTTTGTAAGCTGCATATACGGGCATCCTTTCCCTATCCCAGGAACATTTGAGACCGGGGAAAGGCTGTTTACATAGTATCCAATCTATCAAAATTGAACTCATATAGAATTCAGATTTTTTCCGGGCTTCTCCTCCCAAAGCTGCAGCTACGCAGGAAGAGAGACTACTTGATACTAAGCTGGCCCAGTTGAAGACTGTTCCTTCTGTCGCCACATAGAACATAAGGGGTACCCACTCAAACTTGAAGAGTCTTCCATTGGCTCTGCCAAAAATCCGATTTAGCAGCAGCGCTATAAACCTGTAAGGAGCTCTTAAACTCACTGTATCATAATCCTCGGATGCTCTGTGTCGATAGAGATTTCCCGGCAAGAGCATTCTCTTCAGGGTTTCCACCAAATCTATCCTGAGGTTATCCAACTGTTAACACCCAAAAATGGTTAACTACCTCATCTACCCCATTTCATGGCTCATTCGTCCATTTGCCTACCATATTTCCCTGAAAATCCCACTAAAAA
>LPNX010441315.1:109961-132695 GCA_001517045.1 Pseudotsuga menziesii | reverse complement strand
CACAGCTGAAAACGAAATAGTTCCTCTTCAGCATTATTCATTGAGTTTACATTGATACATTTCGCTTTTCACTCTCTCCGACAGGCAAAAATTGCAGTTCCTACGCAAAACGAAGTAGTTCATCTTACAAGTAAACAAATACAAAGTTTTCCAGGGAAAAAGCCCCTTTTCAGTCCTCCTTCCCTCTATTTGAACTACCCCGCTGCCACCCCAGCATGTGACTTTTCAATATCTTCAACGATTCCGCTTCTTGTTCTCGCCGCTGCGTTTTTCCAATCATTCTCTATGAGCTTTTTATCTTCTAACCGGTAACAGATGAGTCTTCCTCTAACCGCTCCTCCTTCGTTTGCTTGCTTTGTCCTTTTCTGCGTTTTTCTTTCCTTGTGATCATGCCGGTTCTGGTCCAACCAAGCTACGTCTTAGCCCATGGTCGCTTTAGTAGCACCGCATTCCTTCTGCAAACAATCACAATGCATTATTCGCTGCAAAGGGGAGTTTTTTAAACATTTAAACATTCTCTGCCCAGCATTGTAAATCCGCAAGAGACTAGCCAGGTTTGCTCGAACAAGGTATCGATTTAAGCTTTGGGCGGGCAAAATTATAAGCGGCGGTCGACCAACTTCTGCATCGGATGAGACGAGACTTCAGGAGCCGCAACGGCGGGGAAAAATAGAAATCGGGTGAGCGGAAACATGGGCGAAAAAGGGTAATCGGACGTCAGGGGGAAGAGTGCTTCGGGAACCAGGAGGGGTGGCTCATCCGCAACGACGGACGGGACACTGGCATGGGACAGGCGACGAGGTGGAAAAATCAGTTCAGGCAGGGAAAAGACAAGGTCGAACGTCGGATGACACTTGAATTGGGAGCTAACTGTCTCCCCCTGGCCGCAACGGCGGGCGAGTGGAAACTTCTGGACAAGCGATTTTAAACTAGACGAATCGGGTGTCGGACGGTTCAGGAATTCAGACGAAAGAAAGGTCTAGGAGCCGCAACGGCAGAAGGGTTGAAACTTCGCAGCGCCCGATCCAGCAGTAAAAGAGACCCGCTTAAAAGAAAACTGAGGTACTTGAGCAGTGCTAAGGATCGTCTATAACCTACCTCGCTTCTTTTTACAGCGGATGCGCTGAAGAACAGCAAATTTTCTTGACCACACATTCACGACCCGAACCAAAAAAATGAACAAGGCATACACGAATTACTGACATCCACCTTCAGAGAAATGGAAAGAAACACTCTCAAGGAGGCTAAAAGTTCAACGATCAAGCCACACAAAAATAATCAGGAGGGGCCCAGAAATTAAAACATTAATTTGGGGGGGGGGGGGAACAGTTGCGGCAGCAACAGGAACCTTAACCAAAGTTAGTGGAAACATGTATATTTTGTGATGGAACCTTGACCAAAGTAGGTGGAACTGCAAGAATTATTTAGGGAACCATGCATAATGTTGGTGGAATCATGAAGTGTTGATGATGGAACCATGAGATGAGTTTGTATAACTAACCATATAGTTATTATGGGTAAAATCATGAATCTGGGTGTCTAATGGGTGATAATCGTATCGTGAAATTCATAAAAAATAGTTTCGACTGAATTATTAATATTTTCAAGTGAATTATTTAATTTTTTCGACCAAAAATTTTGTGCAAACTTTTGGCCAAAAAGATAGTATCTAACAAACAAAATTGTTTTCCATTAAATCTAATGGCTAATTGAAAAACAACAACCTTTGGATGAAAAATAAAATGTTTTAGACCTATTTTTCTGTTGAAAACCTATGAAATTTCAAAAATTGCAGAAGCATCATTTCTCTTCAAAGGTCTCCAAATTCAGAAATATCTAACCATGTTAAATACATAAAGTTTACTTTTGGAACTAATACCATTACTTTCATCATTGAATCTACTTTCCATAGATTCATTTTTTGTTGAATTTGGTTGTGATATGATAATTTTAATTAATTTTCTATTAAAATGTGTTTGCATGGTTTTAATTGTTGTTATAATTCAATGAAATGAAAAATCAATAACTTTAGAAAAGCACAACGAAAAAAATTGAAAAATTTATTGAACACGGTATTGAAGTGTCTACTTCAAAATGATGCTTTTAGATTTTTTATTTTTAAGTGGAAATTGAAGAATATGTTGAGTCTTCATAAACATGTTTATATTCTTCAATTCTTTCACATGATCCAATTCAAAAAAAATCAATAATTAGTATATCAACTGTTGGATACAAAATTATAATCATATGTTA
The DNA here is from genome assembly GCA_001517045.1 of Pseudotsuga menziesii. Lineage (NCBI taxonomy): Eukaryota > Viridiplantae > Streptophyta > Pinopsida > Pinales > Pinaceae > Pseudotsuga > Pseudotsuga menziesii. The sequence goes on along the minus strand of LPNX010441315.1, from coordinate 130,442 downwards.
ATACTCTCTCTAGATTGTTATAGCATATATAATTTTTAGTTAGCAAAATTTTAACAATGAATAAATGAGAGTATTTAAACGTGACTATTTATTAGTCATTTCATTTCATAAAAACATAGTATCAAACATTTGCTAAATTAAAATATCGAGTCTGAATTAAAATTTTCAAAAAATTATTAAATATAAAATTTATAAAAATTTATTCTTCACAAGTTTTATTTGTTCTTAAAAGTAAATTTCTAAACATAAAAATAAGTTATGTTTACCAAAAAATTAAAAAACTTGAGAAACCCATATTTATTTTCTCAACCCCTCCTCCAAAATAAACACTCACATAAAATAACTATACACACATCCATCTAGTCTCTCACCATAATAAAGATTTTGTATTTGGTGTTTTAAGTTAGTGATTTTAGACTTTTATATATACTATGTATTTAAAAGAGAAATATAGTATACTTTGCATTTCTCATAGTTATATAAACTCATCTCATGGTTTCATTATTAACTTTTCATGATTCCATCGACACTATGCATAGTTCCCTAAATAATGCTTGCATGGTTTCATTATTAACTTTTCGTGATTCCACCGACACTATGCATGGTTCCCTAAATGATGCTAATGCTTGCAGTTTGTAATGTTCTCTTATTCATAAAAGAAAAACAAACAAAAAAATACGTTAGTGGATTAAGTTAAATTATTTAAACTTCACAACACAATAGGATTTTAATTGGGTAGACCAAACTTTTTTAAAAATGTGGTTCACCATTTGTGAGAGGGCTACTTTATGGAAAATCTCAATACCTGATATTCAAACTGAATCAAGGTATGGCCAGCTCATCATTCACAACATTTATTACAAAGGGCTCCACAAGAGCATCATGTCACTTACAAGAGAAGAACCTGGGTGGGGAGGGTAACATTCATTCCTCCCAACCACCCAAGCTACATCCATTTGACAGGGTAGACCAAACTTGCACCTTCTATCGTAGAGATGGTAATAGCGATACTAAATCTAAGTTCTATTAAATCGTTACTTGACTTTTATTCTTGAGAGTCGTAACCTAAAAATATATTAGGCATTATCTAAAGTTTGAAAATTTGAATTATTAAGAGTTTAAAATTTTGAATTATTAATCCATAGGCTAACGAATGACTAATTCTTCGCATATTAAACATAATGAAGAATAGTTATACATGTATTGTTACATTTCTTATGGATTCACTATCAAATTCTTATGGTTTCACTAATATTGTTTGTGGTTTTGTAACTGTATTAATTTCATCTACTTTGATAAAGGTTCCACCATTAAATATACATAGTTTCATTGAATTTGTTTGATGTTTTTTAAGAACTGTTGATGGTTCCATTAAATGTTCACAGTTATATTAATAACATTTCATAAACCTAGTTCCACGAACATTGCTCCTAGTTATGGATCACCTAATTTTACGGTTCCAACAACTTGTGTTCACAGTTGAACCAAATGTTCACACTTCCACCCCCTTATGTTTAGGGTTCCACCAACAATATCCATGGTTTCACAAAATCATGTTCACTATTCTACCAACTTTGTTCATTGTCCTTAAAAACTCATGGTTCCACAACCAAATGCTCATGATTCCACCAACTTTCTTCATGTTGCATAAATAGTTCTCGCAATTCTATATGTATTACTCATTATTCATAATTCCACCCATATAACTCCAAATGTTATGCATTATTCATGGTTCCACTACACAATGTTCATGCTACCAAGAACATTTTTCATTGTTATGTAAACATTACAAGAAAAGTACCTTATAATGAAGGTTTTTGTAGAACCTGCCCCAAAAATGTTATCCTTGTCTATTTTTAGAGAAGGATGCTAGCACAGGTGGGTGATCAGAGGTTTTTTTTTCTATTCTCCTAAGTTATACACATGCATCAATGTAATTCCACATTCATGCATCAAAATAATAACATGCATTGAATGTACTTATACGGAATCTATCAAAACAAACCCTATTTCTAGTAATCATAATATAATCATCTTGAATATCTTTTTTTTTAATATTCCTTTTTTTTAAATTCTACATAGACAAATATGAATAGACGAATATAATAATACTTAATGAAAATGAAAGAAAGATGGAACCAAGCTTGGCCTTCATTTATATCGCATAACAGAAGAACAATATGAAAGATGAAGTATGATGAAAATATTAAATAGGACAAATCTTGAGAAAGATCACGAGGTTGTTAAAGCTAAAATTATCATTATATTTGAAATATGATTTTGAGGGTATTTAGTGGGAAATTGAAAATATCCTCATCCAAGTTTGAAATTATGACTAATGGATGAGCTAGTAAAGAAAATAATTCTTAAGCCCCTAGAAGATTATATACTATTAATAATGAGGGATATAAGTGACTCTTTGTATACCTTAGAGGCTCATCACCAAATGTTCATGACAACAACAAAGTTTGAAAATTTTGTACAATTATGGTCATGATGCTCTATTGTAAATGGATGACATATAATGCTCAAACGTTTGATTAATTCTTGAATTATCCCCTACACTACCACCCTTAACCGCTTGATCTAGTCCTTATTGCAAGAAATGCCAATATTGGTTAAGAAAATATAAGATAGATCATATTTTTAGCATGAAGAGTAGCCTCACCGGGACCTTGGGTTGTCATTCCATGATGCAAAAGTAAATTTAACAACGACATTTTTTAATATATAATCATCGACGATTGTGTGTATTTGTTATGGTAAGTTCAATAAAAAGTAGAAATTCCTTTCTTAATTTCATTACATATTTTCAAGTTATGATCTTCATTTGATTTCTTAATTTCATTACATATTTCCAAGTTATGATTTCTTAATTTCATTACATATTTTCAAGTTATGATCTTAATTTAATTTCTTAATTTCATTACATATTTCTAAGTTATGATTTTAATTTGATTTCTAATAGTGTCATAATAGATTTTAAATGACTTTTTTTTGTGTGTGCACAATTAATATAAACATTTATAATAGAACTTAGAACCACAAAAATCATGTGAATTTTTAAAAAATAATTAAACTATATAGATATATATATGTTTAACAAAAATATTCCATCTAATTATCAAATTCCATTATAGATTTCATAGAATAACAATATTAACTAGAGTTTATATAAATTTGATTCTATCTAGTTTAGTTCTCTTCCTTTAACAAATATGCATGATTCTTTTCTTTATTCAATTTACACTTGATCACAAATTAGCTACCTAATTGTTATATGAGGCTCTACTTAAATTAAATTTCTCTTCATCATTAAAAAATATAAAATATTATTACAACTAGTAGAGTTATCACTACAACAAAAACTGGATTTAGCGTCGAATTTAGTGCCGGATTTTAGTGTAATTTTTTCCCAATTTTGGTGAACAATCCGGCGCTAAACCTGGTGCTATTGTACAATTTCATAAAACGCCATCTATTGCATATTTTTTTCCGTCCTTTTTAACATCCATTTTTGCGTCCATTTTTGCACCCAATTTTTTGCATCTTTTGTTACGCCCAATTTTGCATCTTTTTTTGTGTCATTTGTTACATCCTTGTTTGCACCCAATTTGACGCTCAATTTTGCATCCAATGTTGCGTCTTATTTTGCTCCTTTGTTTTCATCGAGTCTTGCACCCAATTTTGCACGATGTTTTGCATCAAATTATGTGCCCAATTTTGCATCTAGGTTTGCATCTAAATTTGGGCCCAATATTGTGTCTAGTTTTGCAGCCAATTTTACTTATAATGTTGCATCCCTTTTTTCATCTAATTTTGCATCTTGTTTTACATCATTTTTTGTATCCATGTTTGTGCCTAATGTTTCATCTTGTTTTACGTCATATTTTGCATCTAGGTTTGCACCTAGTGTTGCATCTTGGTTGATGTCTTTTTTGCATCTATGTTTGAGCCTAATGTTGCACCCAGTGTCGCGCCTAGTGTTGTGCCTAGTTTTGTGCCCATGTTTGTATCTAATATTGCACATTAGAGGAAATTTGAGGTCTAAAATGGGCCTCCTAAGGAAAATAATAAAATAATATCTAAAATAATAAAATAATAGTTATTAATTTTGGAGGAAGAATGAAGAAAACTACTTTTTGTGTTTGTATTTTCGACATATCTCCCTGTGTTTTTACTCAAATTATGAGCGGGAGAGCTCGTTGGATGTAGAATTTAATTCCACATCCAACGAGTACCCACACTGCATACTTTTGAGGGACCCCGCTCCCCCAAAAACAAGAAATACCTGAAAAAACGTGATGATGACATTGGATAAACGTAAATTGGTGCTGCTTCCACTCAGTCCACTAAATCAATGGCTGAATCAATAGGATTTGGCTCCGCTTAAATAAGGTTAATCGTTGGAACTATATGAGGTAGTGGCCTTGGAACTAAATCTGTGGAATCTGCTATAGGCTTTCGAGTAGGCTCCATATATTATGAAACTTGAGCTCGATCTGATTTTGATATGCTTCCATCTCAGCTACTTACTCGGATGCTAGACCCCAAATTTCCTCTAATGTCTAGTTTTGTGTACAATGTTGCATCCCATATTGCATTCAATATTACGTCTAGTTTTACATCCAATGTTTCGTCCCATCTTGCATCCAATATTGTGTCTCGTTTTAGGTTTTTGTTTGCGTCAAGTGTTGCTTCCAGTTTTGCACCTGGTGTTACGCCTATTTTTATGTCCATCGATACACCATATTTTGTGCTCAATTTAATGTCCAATTTTACGTCTAGTTAGAAGTCCACTTTTGCATCTATTGTTGCATCTAGTTTTGAGTCATTATTTGTGTCTAGTGTTGAGTCTTCTTTTGCATCCAATTTTGCTTTTACTGTGACATCCATTTTTGTGTCCACATTTGTGTTTGACATAACGTCCACTTGTGTGTTTGGTGTGACGTCCACTTTTACATCTTGTTTTGCATTTAGTGTTGCATCTAATATTGCACCCATCTTGCACTACTACATTTTTTACCTTTAGAAATACACTGCAATATCATTAGGGCATGGAGGAATCGAACCACCAACCTCCTGCTTGTAAGGCAGGCGCTCTTCCATTGAGCTAGCACCCTTTAAGAATTGGGAAGAGGAGCAATATTAACACAGATTTCATCATTTGAATTCTAATAAAAGACAATAAGATCCAAAGACAGTGATGCTTAAAATCCAGTTTATTTTTCCAAACACATTAATAAGCACAAAAATCTACTGTGATCAGGCAACAAAATATCCTAAACAATTACACAATCTATTAAAGTGGTTCATAAAAGGGTCTTAGAGAACAAGATAATGTATTGATGTATACCTAATAACCTAAACTTGAGAAGGACAGAGAATAAGGATGTGTTTAAGAAATAGTTGTAGAATCCAATTGAGGATTGTGTGTTGCTACATAAATGTTTCTATTTGTTGATTATGTGATTTTGTTCAACAATGGGATGGTAAGAGAAGCACTCATGAATGGTTATTAAAAGAAGATGCCTACCTCAAGATTATTTAAGCCTCACCTGAAGTCTAGTTGTTGTTTCAATTTTCATTGTGCTAGGAATAGGCTGTTCAGTTTTGGTGAGACCTCTGGATTTACATGGACAACAATAAAACCCTGATTGTGATGAACGAAATAATTTCATCTGCACAGGTGAACTTTCGATTATATTAAAAACAAATCTTGGTGAATGAAATAAATTGACCACAGCTTGAAAACTATAGTGTCATAATGTTAGTGCACTTGATTAAGCATCCTATTTTGACAGACTCTTGAAGACTTTATTCAGAAGTTCAGATACTCTCTTTGACAACTAAATACGTAGATGTTCTCTTTTACACCAAAAATAAGGTTATTAAACAGAATCTGGATTGAAAATATTTAAGTGCACATAACAAGATACATGGACTCAAAATTGTTTTTAGTTAATGTTATTTCTAGATGGTACATTTCATCTTCATAAAGCTATTTGTCTAAATTGTTGTCTTTGGTTATTTCAGTCATTCTTAATCTTAACTTCCTTTCTTAAACAAGCTAGTACATTTTTTTTCTGGAACATTTCCTAACTGTTTACAACGCTGGAGTCAGATTGTTATTGATATGTTGTGCGGGACCTCTGACCCTCTAGAATCTAGACATGTATGCATGACCAATTAAAATGTTCATAATGACCAACCAGTTCGAATTGGTGTTTTAACATTCCTTAAAGGAAAAACAAATAAAGTGGGAAGGCTAGTTTTACCATTTGTAAGGAGACTACTATTATCCCCAAGAAAGAGAGGGAGAATTAGTTAATTATTTTGTCCCATAATGGACCACAAATATCAAAACATTGTCAATGTAGAAACCACTTGTCACTAATTATATTCCTTCCAGTATTCCAATAAAGTACCTAATATCCTCAATGGACCCTTATCCAAGGTCCGTTCCATTTTAGATATCAAATATTCAGCCTATGAGGATTGGAAATCCCAATATTATATAGACCTTTACTTTGGTCTGGTCATGGAATCCATCCAACAACCCATTGTGGTCAATCAAAGCCCTTTCCTAGACTACAAAGATCAAGATGGCTTTCTTTATAAATTGAATCAATTGTGTGTTCCATCTAGATCAACTTGCCTTCTGCTTATCAAGGATCTTAAAGTCATAAACCTAGATCTCTCGAGCACCAAGAGAGATCATACTTCTTGAGGTATAATTTTTTTATTATTTACTCCCATGTCATTTATTAGTTCCTTCATATTAAATGATAAAAAAATTAAACCTAACGAAATTTAATCCCTCTAAGTTCTTGAAGATCTGGGCTTAAGATGGATATACATCGGTTACATCACATTACATACATGCACTCAAAGAATAACCTACAGGTCCTTAAACAGAAATATGTGTTCACATCTATCAACACTTCAGATTCTACATGTACTTGAACTCTGTATTAAAACATCGAGGAGTGCAAATACTGCATGGTACAAGGTAATTCAAAGGTGGATATACGTTGGTTACATCACAGTACATATCTGCACTCAAAGAATAACCTACAGGTCCTAAAACAAAAACATGTGTTTGCATCTATCAACACTTCAGATTCTGCATGTACTTGAACTCTGTATTAAAACATTGAGGAGTGCAAATACTGTATGGTACAAATTAATTGAGCTTAATAAATCTGTAATTTGGAAATTATGGACAGCAAGCAAATCTTGAACAGAAAATCACACTAATATATCATTGGAGGAAATTACAATGGTAGCCAACATACAGGTGTCCTAAAAAGGGGTTGACACCACCATCCATGGCATCCTACTAACAAAATTTTCTAAGCCAATATAACATACTATCAACTACAACTTGATCGAGGGAAAATTGACATTGTTCTTGCTGGGCTAAGAAATGCGCTTCACTAACTTGACAATGTCACACTGAAATTCTAGTGGATGGATCAACTCTAGATGGCCCTAGGGAAGACAACCTACATTTAGTGTATCCGGGATTCCATCTAGACTTTCTTCTCCACAATCTTGGATGTTAGAACTTAGGAGATCAGGGCTCCCTCTTATGCTCTTTGACCAAGATTATACAGCCAGACTGACTCTTCCTGGCCACACCACAGAGGACATCATCTTCCAATGCATTGGAAATTTCACAATGATTGGTACCTTTGATGGGGATATCATCCCTTGGCCCCCATACTCATCACTAGTAGCCAGATCAGGCACTGCTTGACATCATCTCATCTTGTTTAGCATTGAGTTCCTTCTACTTTCAACACTTTAGCTATTTCACGTCATTTTTTTGTGTACCCACACTTTACTTCTTATGCTTCTTAAGTTACCTTTATTATCTAGTTGATTACCTGCTAGTTATGACATTAAATCTCCTTATTTTGGCACTGTTCTATGAGATACTTTTGCAATCCCATGTTGTACTTTAACTTTTAGTTTTTGGATGTACTTTTTAGATGTGTTGGCCTACTTTTGTGGTCATTTGTCAAACACTACAAAATTATCTATCTTATTTTATATCTCTCTATAAGCTTCTCTAAACTCATTTGGTTGCGTTGATGCTATAGTTGTCCCTGTTGCTTGTTTCCATCCTCCATGACAACTTGTTGATTCTTAGAGATTCCAAGCAGGGAAACCCTATCTTTACTATGTTCTTTCATATTTCCAAATGATTCCATATATTGAGGAATTTTGTGCCTATTCTTGATGGTAGCCCTAGCTTCCCTTCTCACTGAATGAGCCAGGAACAATACATCCTACAACTCTAATTGAACTCTAGTTTCACTCTTATGCATCAGTGTTTGGATCTCCTCTCTTCATTGTCTTCCCCTTCGACCCTGCTCTTCAGTAATTAACCTTTTTATTCTTTCTAAAATGGTAGATATATGGTGGCTCCAACTTCATGTGTGATCTACAAATGTAAGAAAAAAAAGGAAAAACATTGCTGCTTTAATAAAGGTGATTTTTTTACAATAAGTTACAAAGAGCCTATTGCAAGGAAAATATCGTGTCCATCTCTTTTGAATCTATAGCTTATTGCAAGGAAAATATCTTATCCATCTCTCTTGAATCTTGTTGAAGCTGTTTGTGATAACCATTGTTAGAGGTGGACACTTTAATACCAATAGTTCTCATTTCTAAATTCAAAGACCAACTCTCCTCAAAGTGATATTGAGCACGTATTGATTATTTTCCCATTTGACTTGTAGGTCGTTTTATCCCAAAATTAGCGAATATATTGTGCAGAGGGTATCCTAACTTTGAGATATAAAAACTTGACTCCAGAACAATTAAACACTATCTCATTAAATGGAGGAATTTCTAGAAGAAGATTTATCATTTACATTGTAATAATACAATGTTGCCTTTTGATATTGCAGTTATCCTTTAACCCTTAACACAAGTTATAATGCATATACTCCACATAGATTTGACGGGAAATGCAATATGTGTTACATAATGAATGGTATGGGAAATATAGCCCTACATAATATATTAATATTGTTTCAAAACAATACTCACTTGGTTAAAAATGGTTTTCTTGAATCCACAGCTTCCTACCATGTTCAGTCGTGATATATGTAAGTTTGATTACATAATATGATGGAATCTATAAAAAGTATAATTTGGTCATGTAATATTTCCTCTACTATTATTTACTATGTATAGAATGAAAATGGATCCAGAAACTATTTGAGAATGGGACGGTGCAACTATGGTGCCTCCTGTAAATTACATCATTATTCCGTATGAATTGAAAATCTCTTCAATGTTTTCACCTATTTATTCGTTAAATTGCATGTCATGATACAACCAATATCTCCAAAGGGTTTGAAAGGAAGACATGACAATGCTATTAAGGTAAATAAAGAGTAATTCTCATGCCTTAACCTGGTAATGTGCATAACTTGGAAGCTTGAACCAATTTGTTATCTATGAATTCGAGATGGGGGTGCAGTTTGGCATGAATAAATATCATCTCTTCTTTTGTCTACAAGAAGTATATTATATACTCGTGATTGTTAAGGACCTTCGTGACCACACCCATCATTCTCATAAGCACCAACTTCCTCATACAAAATAAACTGATCTTTACTCTTCTCCGGAGGGCTTGGCCTTATGTGAAGCTCATCTACTCTTTGCCTCAGTTGTTTTGTTTCATCCTCATCATTCACAAGGTCTCTATACTCCACCAAGTACCAAGCCACCTTCTTTTTTACAAGTCATGCATAGAACCAGGCCCCTCTGAACCCTCTTCATCGTTGGACACCTCCACCAGGTCGCCATTGCTCAACTTCAATTTCTTAGATTGATGATGGGAAGTCCAAATCATGTATTGATGAAATCTTAAAGGATTCTACATAGAAAGTACAGTTTACAAAAAATGATAAAATCCAAGAAGCAACTGATGAATCATAGGAAATGTTGAAAATGCAAAAATATACATCTAATCAAATGCATTATGAAACTTTTGCCAAGAAACATGATACTAAGAGGGAAGTAATATGCAGGAAAAATGACAAAAGACACATGGGGTAGGTGAGAATAAGAAAAAGCCTGCTACATCCCCGATATCGCCTGATAAGAAAGACATGAAGATGCTCAATTCAGTTCAAGTTGGGCTTAAAAAGCACAGCTCATTATCAACATCTAAATCTGACAATATGAGGTCCATACTAAAGATAAAGAAGCCTACAAGCCATTTTGAGAACCATTTGAGGTCTGATGTTTTGGTGCAATATCTTCAATAATTGAGCCGGAGTTGAAGACACCAAAGAGAGACTTTAAAAGGTCATTAGAGAGTGAAAGCAATATTCATAATGATGGAGACAATATTTTGAATTTTTCTTCTTATCTTGAAGAAATTAGGATACAATCACTAGATACAAGCATTATTTCAGAGCAGACCATGAGTGAAAAGCAGTTTGGTCAGAAAAGGCAAAGCATGGAAAAATAAATTAGAGGTTCTCGATTAGTGCCTGAAACTGAGTTCCTAGATAGTAGAAAAATAGTGACTAATAACATTGTTAGCAATTTTGAATATTTTAAAGATGGAAACACTGAAGTGAGCATTCAGGTTTCAAACTGTAAAGAAAATTTGAAGGGTGAAAAATATTTTGAAAATATTCACGAAAATTATGTTCCTAATGAAGATCATGTTCTTTCTACATTTGTGACTAAAGACAATGAAGTTAGGGTAGTTCCAAACACTTCTTTGCATAATAATTCCATTATGAAGAAGAAAAGAAAGATTTTGAAGAAACATAATTCAAGGAGGGCCTAGCTGATATATCCTTGCTTTAACGGGGGGCCTTCCCACCTACTTTGTTTGTACAGACTGAATTCCAATATAGGGAGAATAGAAAAGAAATGCTAGAATGCATGGAAAAAATATAGAATAACAGAGCATGCAACATAATAGGGAATGGGTCATTGCAGTGAACTTAGCCTTTTGGCCTTGCCTTGATCCGTCAATGAATGCTTTCATTTCCCTCTCAGCTATTTCACTGTAAACCTCTAGAGCTTCCACTTATTTTGTCACATTTATCACCAGCTCCGCTTGTTTCTCTCCTAGTCCGTATATTGTGCAATGAGACTCTTTAGCAGAGTAGCTCTTGATAGTGAGAATATTTTTTCATCTTATTGCATACCACTGAGCTCTCAAACTTTTCCCTAAAGTAAATCCATGCATTCCTTGATATATCTCTCTAGATTCTTTCTCATTCCACTTTATTTTAATACCTAAGGGAGTCTTCTCTTATAAACCTTATCCAAGAAGGAAACACCAGCTCCTTCCAGTACTTACAGCCTCTCTAGCCATGTATATTTAATATCCATTTTTCATTTTGGCCAGAGAATGGGATAATTAGACTTCTTTCCTCTCAGATGTGGTCATAGTATTACCCCTCAAGACGGGAAGCTACAGCTTTATTTCCTGAAAGTATCTATCTGATCTCTTAATGACATGAATTCTATTGTTAATAGTGCTTTTAATTTCCTTGACTCCCTCTATCGTATTATTCATGTCTTCATAGGTGTCATGGTAATTAGGTAGAATGAACATTGTTTTTGTTTTATGAACTGTGGTGAACATATATTCCAATCCTTGCTTTGCTGAAGTTCCCCCTTTGACTAACTCATATTGCTCTGCCAGCTTGATCCTAAGCTCATTTATTTCTTGGATTACTTCAGCATGTTTCTTTAATGCAACCCTATACATATTAACCAAAAATTTCACGTGTCCTTTTCAATTTATCATTCTCCTTCTGCACCTCTTTCAGTCTATATCCTTTGGTAGTCATCAGGGCTGTAACAGTTTGCTGAGCAATTCCAGTAAATCCACTCTTGATATAACCCACTAGAATCTAAATTTGAGTCTGCCCTCTTGATGTTATGACAGCTGAGGAACTAGGGATATAAATGTTGAAAACTTCATCCCTTGAGGTCTTATTAAATAAATACTGTTAAAATTCTGTAAGTTCCGCAAATTCTTCTACAATTGGACAATAGCCAAATCCCCTTCACCAAAGAGTAACAAATGGTAGCTAAACATAAACGTATGTGTTCACAGGTACATTTATAACATGACCTTATTTACTAGCTAGCACAAAAAAAAGTATGATCCTAAAATTAGAGCTGTTCAAAGATATGATAATAGGGTAGTGGCTCTAATAATTGACCCTGAAACCATAAGTAAAGCATTCAAATTGAAGACTAGTGTAAATTATGGTTACACTTTTTTGCCTATCAACCTAGCGGAGCTTAAGAAGAGGCACGAATTTATAGCTAAGGTTAGGAGTATAAAAAGGTTATCTTCCCTGTTTAAAGACCCAGATGATGCCATGTAATTTACTACCTCCTACCCTAAGGATATGCTTAGGTTTTGGGCTAGGAATTACGCTAATATAATCCAATTATTGTTGGGACAGCGTAACCTTAGTACCATTACTGAAGAAGCTATGGCCTTAATTGTTTTGAACAACACCACTAAACCTACTAAGTGTTATGATTGGGCCAAATACTTAATTGACCTAATGGACCTACAATTCGGGGCCCTAAATGATAAAAAGAGAAATGAATTCAAGTACTACTCCTCGATCATGCATTTAATGGTGTTTCAGGCCAGTATTTATATTCAAAGTAATTTTGGTAACCCTGAATATAGTAACAATCTATATGTCCAAGATTCATTCTCCCTTTTGCACTCAGATTCAAATAATAGGTCCTATTCAGCATGTGCAGAGGTCTTATTCCCGCAAATGAAAAATATATGCTTTTATTTAAAAAGAAAGATGAGGGATATATCTCTTTTTCTAGAAGGGCATTAATTGGGCACAGCCGAAAGATTGAAGTTATATTAGATTTTTTTGCAATAAGGTGTTTCCAAAGGCTCTCAAAAAAACTTTTCCTTCTGGATTGGCATGGTTGGAGTTTGTCAGTCATATAGATACCAGAGAGATCAGATAATCTAGAGAGATCAGATAATCAAATAAAGATAAATATTTGCACGGAAGAAGAAAATGTTTTTGAAGTATTATCTGGAGTAGATCATCGAAAGAAAAGGACACAGATCAAGCCAAAGAAACTTAACTTTGATGAACATTTACATTTGGTAAAAAGGGCAAGAATTGAAGCTGAAGATGAAACCAAGATCTTTGGATACATGGTGACCCTCTTCTCAAGTTTTTCATTCCTCCACATCTATAGAAAAATGAAACTCAAGAAGATGCACTTTAAAAGGCTGGTCTGCTGCTAGCAGTTAATAGTGGCTGCGGTGTCTGAGTTCTGAGGAGTTATATTGCGGGAGTAATCTTAGTTGGTTCCTGAATTTTGACATAACTATGTAGAACTCTCTGTTCCAGTCATTTGGATTTATTCCAGCTTGTAATTTTCTGAACAATTTTGTAAAATGCTATGAAAAGTGATAGTGATCAGGTGCTACTATGGAATGGTCTTATATATGGCTATGGAGAATAGGTTTTCCTGTAAATTTGGTTTTAAGGTTAACTTTTTCACTAAAGCATATGAGCTTTCAAATTTTGGTCTGCTTCTAGTAGTTAACAATAGCTATCTGTCTGAGTTTTGAGGAGGTATATTGATGGAGGAATCTCAGCTGATCCCTAAAGTTTGACATAACTCTGTTAAAATCTCCATTCTGATCATTTGAAGTTATTCCAACTAATAATTTTCTGAAGAATGTCATAATATGCTACAAAAAGGGACAGTGATTGAGCAATATCATGGACAGGTCTTGTGTATGGTTATGGACATATTATACCTGTAGATTTGGTTTTAAGGTTAAACATGGATATGAAGACTGCATTATGGTTTCGACAAATGTAATTTTGTGTTTTTGCCTAGGAATGACTGGTCTTACATATGGTTTTGGAGGACTGGTTATACCTGTAGATTTGGTTTTAAGTTTAAAACTAGATATGAAGATAGTCGTATGGTTTAGACATATTTAATATTATGTTTTTGCCTTTGGATATAAAGAAAGGAAACTAGTTTCCCTTTACAATTAAGGAGGTAATGGACTGCCTCTCTAGCAACATAGAATGTACTCTGTTTTATTATATTAATATAATAGATACAACTTTTTTCCAAGAAAAAAAAATTACACAAATATACACAACCAACACAGCATTTGTAAAAATAAATATCCAACCAATTCCTCAATATATGTATCAATTTAAGATGTTATACAATATATCTCATTAAGCTTTCTGATGAGGGTTTCCTTGATTTTGAAATTGTTACCTTTATGTCGGCTCTGCTTTTCTCTTGATTTTCATATCAGATTTTGAAGTTAAGAAATAAAAACCGAAACAACTTGAATAACAAACACCAGTTGTGACATACCTTTATTCCCAGACAGATTTCTTCCACTTCATTTTTCTCTATATCTTCCTCTGTCATCATTTTCACCTTTTCCACAGGGAGTGCTCTGATTTATGATGGATCTATCTATGCTGGTTATATTGTCAAAAAAACTATTGAAAATTTTTCATCCACTTCAATCACCCTAATGCATCTTTTTCTTTGAAATTTTGCTTAACTTTATGCAAAATTCTCTCCATGAAAAAGATAGAAGAGGCAACGACCGACACTCCATGGGTGAACATGCAATGGGAAACCATGCAACAAGGAGCTTAGAAAAAAAAATCAGGTTAAGGAACTCCTATTAAGGAGAAATAAGAATATTGTTACATGTTGTTCATTAAGTTGGTGACATGCTTATTCGAAAAAAGAATAATGCCAGTTTGAAGAAAAAATGCACTCTGAAGAAAAAAAGCACCCTTTAAGAAAAGTAAGCACTTCCACGGATCCTTGCAAAGATATAATACTGGAGTCAGAAACACTTTCATATGCAGAGCAAGGTTGTTCATGTCCATTAGATGTAACTAATTTCCTACCAATGTCCGAAAAAATATCTCCAAATAGAGCATTGTTGTCATGACCACTTGAAGACTTTGCATCATTTACTCCCAGCCCGTCCTTGCTAGTAGTTGTCCATGACTTATCCCCACCGGGCCTTGCTTTTATTCCTTCTGTATGTAGAAAAATTGCAATAGCTATTAGGTCCTCTAGCTAGTGATCGGCCAGTGGAAATATAACACTTAGTTGAATCTCCTTACTATTCTCACCAATTAAGGCAAAATGCTCTAAATGAAAGTTATAGGACAAAGTAGTCAATGATAAGCCTACAACCCGGTCTCCTTTATGATCCTTGACTTGTTTATTTCCAATGAAGTTTTTTACACCTTAAAGAATAATGGATAGTTAAGCACAAAAAATTCTCTTCGATATGATATGCTAGATCAATGGGGTAGATAGTTCTTTGGGGTCTCAAATAGGTGGATTCATTCCCCTCGGCTTTGTATCCTTACTCCCTCGGGATGTAGTGCCTCATACCTCCTCTCATGTTTCCTGGGGCATTCCTTTTTTTCTCCAATACTGGAATATGCTTGATGGCACTAATGCATAAATTTCACACCCATCCCATTGGGTCGTAGTATCCCGAGCAAATTCCTAAATCTTAATGATAATGTCATCCTTGTAAACCAAAGGAATCTTCTGAACTATATTATGTCTCTCATACCTGCACACTCTTCCATCCAATATGTCCAATAGAGTATCAAGAACAAATGTGCAGATCTTCTAAAAAAATGGTATCATCCAAAACCGCAACATGAACAAACAGGAAGAAAGTTTCCAATATAAGTGACAGTTTGTGATCTAGATTGTTATCCACATCGACAGGACCATGATTGACAGTTTGAAATTTCATCTTGAATAAGCCACTACAAATGATAATAATGTAAAAGTTATGAAAAATATATTCCCTCTACTAGCCAAAACCCTTTTAGTTGACAGGAAATCTCAAATGCATGCAAAATGAAAAAGGAAAAAGCATAGAGCATAGAACTTACCAATAAAACTTTTCTGATTGGAATCTTTGGCCTTTGCGAGCTTCTTCTTCAGATCTTCCAGCATCTTGATCTCCCATTGAAGGTGTTGGCTGGTGAAGAGATCCCCCAGCCCATGCCTAACACATGCTCCCAAGTGTCTGCACAACCCAGGGGCATATTTGAGGAACTAAATAGATCGGTCAGATTCCACTCAAATAAAGCCTCCAAATCACACATTGCAGTGATTGGGAAACTCTACAATATCTGATCACTAAGAAGATAATAATCTGGGAATTGTTTTTCAAAATTTAACTGGCGAGAAAATGAAAAGGGCGCTACCTTGCAAGAATAAGAAAACTACATCGAGTGAACAAAAAATGAGTGACCTGATTGAGTGATCTAGAGAATGCATGTCAACATATTGGTGGATCAATTGAGATAGAAACTTACAAGGGGTTCAATTCATGGTTTTTTCCTTTCGACTCTCTTTCAACAGGTAGAGGCGGGAAAATGTGCACCATTTGCTCACATATGAGTCAAATTAAATTCAGTTAAATAACTTTTAAAAAGAAATGTGTGATGCTTTTATACCAACTATATTGTGTGATCGAATTAAATTATTGACATGAATAAGTTAATAGGAGATAATGCTTATGAACAGTGTAGATTTTGGAAAATTTTGGACGGTATATTTTTATTAGATTGAATTGTATATCAAAATTTTAAAAATAAAAACTAAAGTAATAGTTTAAAAAAAATTAAATTAAATTAAAGATCAACTTTGAGAGCATTTATGCATTCAGATATATTGTTTTAATATAATGAAGAGAAGAAGCCAAAACCTTATGTGTTGGAGAAACCTTGTCCAAAAGCACAAATCTTAAGAAAGGAGCGACTTACCACATAACCTCTCGTGAGATTAATGGGGTTCATGATTTTATTATTGGGATGGAAATTAAGTAGGAATCACCCTAAGGAGGGTACTGACAAAAAAAGCTCCAAGCACATCAAAAGCCACACTGGATGTCTCTTCCTCAAACAAGATACACAGGGTTCAATACACTAATTGCAAATAAGCTAGATTGAAAATTCAAGATAAAAATGCAAAAATGAAACCTCCATGGAAATGTCTCCTTGAAAACCCAAAATTCCATCTCAATCAAATGGCTTAGTTTCAAAAAAAAATTATCCTAAAATGTTGCTTCACACCAAATGGTGTCTATAGAGATTCACACTTTAAAGAGTGGTGCTTGTTGAATTCAACATAACCAAACTAGAGAGCAAGTAAGAGGAATATCTCATTTTCAGATGTCTTATCTTAGTATCCATTATTTGGACAAAGGGAGGTTTTACTACTTTCAGCGAGACTTGGGTGGCTCCCTCTCCACATTCTATCATTGTCCAAAACAAATATGCCTACCTATTTTCATGACGGATATTTTCAAGCATAGATCACAATCCTTGTGTGGACCTCTCCAGCCAGATCCCATCCAGAGGATCACCTCTTTCTTCCATGTTAATTGTCTACTCAAGGAAGCAAACAACATACAGAGGCCTAGACCACTCCAAATTTCAAATCAGTGAGACATGGATTTCCTCTTGACACCCTCTCTAGATGGATCAACTGGCTTCCATAACTCTTCTAAGGAACTCACGTTTCAAATCCCAGGGTAGACATCACCAGGCCGGTAGACAAATCATCCATGGGAGGTCCCAGAGACAGACTCTCTCTATGCAAGAAAACTCTCCAATTTTGGTCAAGCACACAATATTCCATTCAGAGTTTCTTCTAACGAACCTTGGATGTTAGGGCCACACTCTAACCCAGGTATGTATAGTGGATGGAAGAATAACTAACAATGAGGATATAGAAATGTTGGTCGCAATTTACTAAGACGGGCAACCTTTGCACCTGCACAGATGAACCAGACAATCAAAGAAGAAAATATCGACACACATTGGGAAATCGACCCTGCTTGATGCTGGGCAATGTGCTAGGAAAATTGCAAGAGTGGCTGCGATACTTGGTAGCATTTTAACGGCCAGGGCATAAGAAGTATATAATTTGATGTGGCAAATGCAAATAACAATAACATGCATCGCATACATCAAATAAGGGCAAACAAATGGGGATGAAAAATAGACTGGCATACCTTAGCGGCCCATGCCAGAAATCCCTTGACCTTGGCGAGCACAAGATCTCCGAGCCTCCATTGTCTGTAGGCAGCAGGAGCCTCCATTGTCTACAGGCAGCTGTTTTACCTCCTAGTCTTTTACATTTTCGCCAAGATTCTTTCTTCTAAAAGCTAACGAGAATTACTTTATCACTTAATGGTTGTGTTACCTTTCTAGTTTTTGGTAATTTAGGTTGATTATTTTGATTAAAAGGTCTTTGCAAATTGTAAAACAAACTTATACAAAATACTGATGGATGTAATTTGTTTTTTGTGTTTTAATGTAACAGGGCGGTCGATAATCAGGTACGTCTGTGCTTTAATATCCAAGTTTCCATACATATATTGGTTTAAATTAGCAATTTCCCCATAAGGTGCAAAGATAAGTGGAAAGGAAAAAAACAAAAAGTAGAGTAAATGTGATGGAGTGAAAAAACAAAACAAAAAAATTAAAAATGAAATGAGATTGAAAATTTATTAAAAATGTATACACATAAAAAATAGTATAAAGTAATGCTAACTATAACGAATAACTTGGTATATATTGTACAAGTTAATCTTAAAGTACTTTAAAATATCAATGTCAAGGTATATCACAAGTTAGATTCATGGAAATCATTAGGAAGCAATTAATTTAAAGGATATAAAAAGTTGTGAACACGTATGTAATCAATATTAATCTTGAAATTAACATACTAAGGAACTGAATTTGAACCAAATAGATATTCGTATTAGTTTTTTTGGATTAGGATACAAGTTGTTAGGAAGATAGAGGCAAAAATGGAGGAGACCATCCAAAGGCATTGACATAGTAAAATAATACAACATTGAAGTCTAGAACAAATTTTTAAGATAAGTGGAGAATGAAAACATTAGTTACAATAAATTTTATGTACAAAACTTCAAATATTAAAAATACATAATATCCATTAACTTTGGAAAATACTATAAAATCTATGCATGATTTCTTAATAAAAGTAGAAGAAAATGTGATGAGACACTATAGGGAAAATAACTATAATCTAGAATGATGAACATCTCAATTTGTAATTGCATTTTTTTTCATTAATGAAAATTTTGACACTCCCGTAGGTGTCATGTACATACAGTCATGGGTTTTGAACTTGGGTGGGGACAATGATAGCCTACTACCCCAACTACCAATCCTACAAGAGGAACCCCTGTAATTGCATTTTATATGTACAAGCATCTTTCTAAATAGACTCAAATCCTTCTTAACAACAAAATATAGATATTGCAAGGTTGAAATGTTTTTTTAAATTTAAAGCCATACATTTATCCTCTTCATAATGAAATTTTATTTATGGAAAGTAAACGACAATGTTAAAGTGACATGAACAAGCCACAAAGCAACACATCATTTTCTAATGAATATTTTCTAAAGAGCGCTCAATGAAAGAAATGAGCTCAATATAACATGATCTTCCCAATAGTTGATATATCTTGCATGCATTATCGCTTATGACCATGAAGGGTCAAACACTCATAATAAGGAAGGGATTACATAAGCCATGTGTCTCCAATTCCATATATAGTAATAACTAGGTCAAACCAAACTATTGGATTATGTTTTGCAATGATCAAAGAGGGAATATGAGAGAGCATACTAATGTGGTTTATGTTGCATGGTGTAAGGGTGGTTCAATAAAAGTTTCTCTTACGTATTATGTTAAATCATTTGCAATCTCTCAGTTTGACTTAAAAATTTTGTTTCAAAGAAAGGGTGTTCTATTAAAAGTCTAAACTTTCATGGTTGTTTCCAAGAAGTTGTTTGCATTTAAATATGTTTCCCTTCGACACAGTAGATTGTGTTGATAGATTGGACAATAAATACATCGACGAAGGGCCTAGCAAATCACATCCCAAGTCTAGATCGGGATAGGTATTGAAATGATCAAATTATCTATATTGAGCTTAAGACCTCTGAAGATTTGGACTGAACCTCCCACTAGGGGAGGCCACACCTTCTAGTTGTAACCCAATGATTTAAGGTTTGGTAGCGTAATACACATATGGGCAAGTCTTTCAATGGAAGAAGGTATAGGTCTTTATGCAATTTGCAAGGTATGGACGGAGGCATAAAGACCTTACCTACCACTTTTGTGATCATGGTACATGGGGCTAGGCTAGAGACTCAGACAATGAGGAGACTCGAAGAGTCCACCAAATAAGGAACATAAACTGTGAGTCACACTTAAAACCAACATACATATTTTGTATTTTCATGAATTTGATAAAATGTGCCTCCAATGTAATAACACTTAAATGAAAAGCATAAATGTAAAATAAATACCCTATTCTAAATATAAAAATTTTAAATTTAAAATATATTA
>LPNX010441315.1:75537-103300 GCA_001517045.1 Pseudotsuga menziesii | reverse complement strand
TCTCTCTCTCTCTCTCTCTCACACACACACACACACACATCCCCCTCCCCCTCTCCCGAACTCTAAACCCCTCCTCCTCCCCCTCCTCCTCCTCCTCTCTATATCCCCACCTACTAACACATTATCCCACTCTATTTCCCCCTTTCTCCACTTACCCACAATCACTTAACACCCCCATTGGTCTCTACCTCTAACTCCTTAACACTCCATCTCCATGTCTACCTTTAACCCCTTACCACCCCCCTCCCCCAAACCTTTAAATGGTATAATCACAAACCAATCAATATAGTTGCAAATCGCATGCCCAATTATGTTAATCAAATCGTGTGCCCATTTTTGTTAATCAAATCATGCGCGCGTTTTATTCAATAAAAAATGAGTGCACTTTGTTTTTAATAAAAACGATACTCGTTATTGTCACATATGCTCCTAACCCCCCACTCCTAAACTCCTATCACACCCCTTCCTCTCTCTCTCTCTCTCACACACATACACACCCCCCTCCCTTATATCACTCCCCAACCAATCCAACTACCTCTAAATATTGCATATATTACGAATCTTTTAATATGTTACATACAGTATGGAAAAATTAAAAATTGAACAATAATAGAGTTTTAACAATGTCCTTACTTGACCACCAGTCATCGTAGAGGTACCATGTCTTGGTCCAGGACTGTAACAGGATTGACCACACGTTGTGCAGCCGTGTGGCTCGCTCTAAGGCACATGGGATGTCGGTCTATCCCCACCAATAGATGTTCCTCTACCACCAAAAGCTGGTGGTTGTACCCCAGCAGAGGAAGAGGGTGTTTTCTAGTCAATAGTAGTCGTGTGTCGAGAAACCATCTCAGCTAGAGTCAGAAATGCCTCATATTTCTGGGAAACCATATCATGTGCAGGAGGGATGTCTGCCCTCGGTAGTTGGTCATGGGGTGCAGGTATCTATGGATTGGAATCTCTATGCCTAGCATTGGGTCAGTGTTGGGGCATCCCCCTACCAACTCCCTAGAAGCCCAACATGTCAAAATAGTTGACATGTTTCCCCATCACAAACTCTGCATACAACTTTCAGAGGAAGTACAACGGTACTTCCCTGTTGTTGTACGGGGGAATGTGAAAAAACATGTACCATCTATCCATCCAATGGTCTCTAATGGGTGGAAAGGTGCACCATTCAATGAAATATGTGTCCTGGTGCTCTCCGGAATGTCATCCATCCCAGGCACTCTAAACATTGTATAGATGTGTTCTTTGGTTATTTTCAGCTTCTTTACCTCGTTGTAGATCAACCCATCAATGTATTCTTGTCTTTTCCTCTCCCTGTAGGATGCGATGCTATACAAAGAATCGTTCAATCTTGCGATCATATCAACAATAGTTAGCAATGAGTCTGAAAAGTAGTGGCGGAGCTCATCTCCACTCCTCCAGGCATAACCAATCTCTCTGAGATGGCCAATAACCCTCAATATCTTAGCATTGTTATCCATAGTAGCCACTGCAACCATAAATACAAATATAATATCATTAGAAAAATAAACACATGATATAATGGCATCTCTAAGCACTGAAAAGTGTATAACTAATGTACGACAACTAACACCATAAACTAAATCTATTATTTAAATTTTAAAATTGATCTTGAATTTTACAGTAAAGAATAAACATTTAACATTTTTTCATTTTAAATTTATGTCCTAAATTCAAGTATTAATTCCAATTTCCATATGCATGTATACATAAAATGTCCTATGTGCATATGTTGATTGGGAAGCTCATCTAGCTTATTTTAAGGCTTGGATTATGAAATTTCATCAAAATTGTGAGGTGCTGACTAATGCCCTTGCAGGACTAGCTCCCAAATTGTGGGTAGAGGCAACAGCTAGACCCTAGAATAGGTGGCATAATGTGCTATTGATGAATAAAATCCCAGTATAGGAAACGATTTTGTTAGATATGTAATTATTTGTTGTAGCGTGATGTTTTTTGGACTCCAAAGTTTATTTAGCAGATCTTTGTTTATATGTAATTTGGGTCATGTATGGATTCCACTTGATTTTATTTTAGTTCTATGCCCTCTTTCTATATACCCATGAGAGACTTTAAATGCACAATTGTGTATAGTGGTTTTTATGGTTGCAAGGTTTCCACTGGATTCTATCATGTATTATAATATGTGATTGGCATGTAATCAAACACATCAACCTCCCTATGTATCTTGATGTTCGTAGAGACTATTGTTGAACTTCGTTGTCTTGACCTTAACCAAAAAGTACCCTTCAGTCAAGAGGAAATATTTGTTAAGCTTGGGAAGCTTCAATACCTTATTTTAACACTTGGATTAGGAAGTTTCATCAAAACTATAAGGTGTTTATTGATGTTCTTGGATGACCAACTTTGATATTTCGGATAGAGGCAAGGGATTTACCATGTTTGTTTATGTATTTTAGGGAAGATATGAATTCTACTTGATTTTTTTTTTAGTTGTATGCAAGCTTGCAATATAATTGACAAACTTTGAATATTTTTTAATTTTGGTTTGGATTCACAATGATGCTTGTGAATATACATATGCAAATAGTGAAGTTCATTTGTTTTTTATGAGTTAATTGGGGTTTTGGTTTACATTGGGCATGTAAATTACTTATGCAAACTTGCAATGTGCTTGACAAACTTTGCATATTTGTGAATTTTGGTATGGATTCACAAGGATGCTTGTGAATATGCATATGGAAATAGTCAAATTGATTTGTTTTTTATGAGTTAATTGGGGTTTTGGTTTCCATTGGGCATGTGAATTTTGGGTATGAATTTTGGTAAATAATCAAAATTATTTGTTTTTTATGATTAAATTGGGGTTTTGGTTTCCATTGGCGAATTCCATTGGGGTTTTGGTTTCCATTGGTTTCCATTGGCCATATAAATTAAATATTTTGGTTTAATTTCAAACTAGGGAAAATAAATTAATGAATTTAGGGAAAAAATCATGAGAATATTTGAGGAAAATACCTCACAAAGAAAAGGTTGATCCAAAGGTGGAGGTGGATGGCTTTGGCTCACCCAAAACGCGTTCGCCCACTCACTTTTTGCTCTATCCAAGCTCTGACAGCGCTGCGTTGTGGCGAAAATGATGGGCTTAGCCCGTTTTTACCAAAAAACAGGTTTTTACAAACGAGAGCGCGTTTATTCAAAGCAAAATAGGAGCACGATTTGCTTCACTAATTATCGGGGGCATGTTTTGTTCTACTATCCTAATTGGCATGCCTGTTGGTAGTCTTGGTAGGGATGGGATTGCTTGGGATTATTTCTATTTTATGGATCAAGAGTGATTGACTTCACTCTACCATTTCATCTAAAAGGTCCCTCAACTTTGTGCACTCACCCATACCAATAAACTTCTAAATATCTCTCTGTCTTATTATATTAAGAAAATAGTAAAAACATACGAATTAACTATTTTGCAACATGATTCAATCCTACTCTACTGATAAACTTATAAATATGTCTCTTTCTTATTAACATACATTGGACTTGCATATTTATTGCAAATTTATATTATTTTATATATAAAAAATGAGTAGGTGATATATATATGGAAAAGTAATATTTATTGGACTTGGATGTAAGTAGGGTTTGAAATTATTTTAGTTAAGAATTTTCTTATGGAGAAAGGTTATTATGTTTAGGATCTATTGTGATATTAAGATCATGAGAGTTTTGTTTAAGCACTATCTTTAAATAGGTATGATGTTATTGTATAATCACATTTAAGTCCAGATTAACTCAGCATTTTAGATAGTCATTCTAAACTCAAATCTAGATTTGATAAAATATAAATTAGTCAACAACTATGATGATTAAACTAACATCACTCGAAGTCCTATTTTCTCTATTCTACGTGTTATGCTATACTTTGATTTAGTTGTGTCAGAATAGCCCTTAAGAGTTCCCGGTTCTCTGGAATGATGAGACATTCCAGATGTACGATCTCATTTTTCTTATATTTAAGACTTTTAGTTTTATACAGACCAAAAAGTGTGAATTTTTTCCTTTATATTGAAAAGTTAGATGATCTTCTAATAAAAACCTGAGTAAATCTTTACATAAATGAATACGGACTAAAGTTTTGGCCTCGCCCTATCGGCAACGTTGTGATTTGTAAATATACATATTTGTAGCGACCACGAACAAGAGTGGTTGCTTAAAGTCATGCTTTTAGTAGTGAAAGCCAATGGATTTAGAGACCAGCTTCTAATTAAGACGTGAAGAACACACATAGGTATAAGCCTTTCTTAGCACCATGATAGTTCTCCTGCCTTCATCCATGACACCGATGATCATCTGCCATGGAAAGCATTCACGCTCTTTCATCATTATATATATTGTTGCGGTTTTTATCATATTTTCTATTGATATAAACATTTGCAACAACGAGTGGTGGCCGGATCCTGACTGTAACTTGACCGCTACCTATACAAATTACAGCAAGTTTGTGGACAATGTGAAAACATCGTTGAACAATATTCATGTCGAATTTAAAGACGCATCCAGAGTCAGGTTTAATACTTGTGTTTATGGTCAGTCTCCCATCCAAATATATGCTCTCCTCCAATGCAGGGGGGATGCAACCACCGAGGAATGCTACAACTGTTCACAAGCAGCAAAGGTGGATGTTCTAAAACATTGTGGGAAATACGTTGGTAGTAAAGTTTGGCCCAAGTTTTGCTTCTTATGTCATAATGGAAACTATTTTATCGAAAAACTAGATACTAATGGAACTGTGTGGCAATATACCGTTGACGTCCCCTTCGACCCTCCTGCCTATGCCCAGTCTGCTCGGCAGCTTTTGTACAATTTATCATATGAAATTATATATAGATCTGCAAGGAATTGATTCGCTGCCGATTCAATTGCAGAGTCCAGCCAGTTTCATGACCACGTCTCCGGTATGGCCCAGTGCTTAGAAGATATACTCCTTGACCAATGCGAGTTATGCCTCTCAACAAAAATAGAACAATTGTTCCAAAGTAATACAAGGTTTCTTGGAGCTCGAGGTTTGGAGGGAAGCTCTGTTGTTCGATATGAACTGAATCCTTTCTTTAATATTCCTTCACCTCCACCACAACCCCAAGTTGCGTCTCCATCACCACCCAAAAAATTACCAAGCAGAATATCGAAGAAGATGATAATGATGAACATGATGATGGTGATGATGATGAAGACGATGATCATGATCATAATCATGATCACAATGATGATTATCATGATGGTGATGATGACGGCGATAATGATGATGATGATGATGATGAAGATGACGACGACGACAACGATGATGATGATGATGATGATGATGATGATGATGATGATGAACATGATGATGATGATGAAGACGATGATGATGATACTGATGGTGATGAAGACGATGATGATTATCATGATGGTGATGATGATGATGATGATGATGATGAAGATGATGAAGATGACAATCATGATAATGATGAAGATGATGATGACATCGACGACGATGATGATTATGATGACCATGATGATGAAGACGATGATGATCAACATGATGGTGATGATGAAGATGATGATGATTATGATGGTTATGATGATGTTGTTGATGATGATGATGGTCATGATGATGATGATGATCATGGTGATGAAGACGATGATGATGATAATGATGAACATGATGATGGTGATGATGATGAACATGATGACGGTGTTGATGATGATGATGATGAAGACGATGATGATCATGATCACGATGATGATTATCATGATGGTGATGATGATGATGATGATGAAGATGGCGACGACGACGATGATGAAGATGGCGACGATGGTGATGATGAACATGATGATGGTGATGATGATGATGAACATGATGATGAGCATGATGATGATGATGAAGGCAATGATGATGATATTGATGGTGATGAAGACGATTATGATTATCATGATGGTGATGATGGTGATGATGATGATGAAGATAATGATGATCTGTTGATGATGATGATGATGATCATGGTGATGAAGACGACGATGATGATGATCATGGTGATGAAGACGATGATGATGACGATAATGATGAACATGATGATGATGATGATGATGATGATGATGAAGACAATGATGATCAACATGATGGTGATGAAGAAGATGATGATGATTATGATGATGTTGATGATGTTGATGATGATGATGATGGTCATGATGATGATGATGATCATGGTGATGAAGAAGACGATGATGATAATGATGAACATGATGATGGTGATGATGATGAACATGATGATGATGATGATGAAGCCGATGATGATGATGATGATGATGATGATGATGAACATGATGATGATGACGACAACGATGATGATGAAGATGATGATGATGATGATGATGAACATGATGATGGTGATGATGGTGATGAACATGATGATGATGATGAAGATGATGATGATGATACTAATGGTGATGAAGACGATGATGATTATCATAATGGTGATGATGATGATGACGACGACGATGATGATGATGATGATGATGACGACGACGACGATGATGATGATGACGTCGACGACGACGACGACGATGATGATGACCATGATGGTGAAGATGATGATGATGATGATGATGATCATGGTGATGAAGACGATGATGATGAACATCATGATGATGATGATAATGATGAACATGATGATGATGATGATTATGATGATCATGATCATGATGATGAAGACGATGATGATCAACATGATGGTGATGAAGAAGATGATGATGATTATGATGATTATGATGATGTTGATGATGATGATGATGGTCATGATGTCATGATGATGATGATGATCATGGTGATGAAGACGATGATGATGAACAACATGATGATGGTGCTGCTGATGATGATGAAGACAATGATGATCTATTGATGAGGATGATCATCATGGTGATGAAGACAATGATGATGAACATGATGATGATGATGATGATAATGATCATGACGATGATGATGATTATGATGATCATGATCATGATGATGAAGACGATGATGATCAACATGATGATGATGATGATGATTATGATTATGATGGTTATGATGATGATGATGATGATGATGATGATTATGATAGTTATGATGATGATGATGTTGATGATTATGATGATTATGATGACGATGAGTATTATGATTATGGTGATTATGATGATGATGATGATGATGATTATGGTGATTATGATGATGATGATGAGGGTCATGATGATGATGATCATGATGATCATGATGAGGGTCATGATGGTGAAGACGATGATGATGAGGGTCATGATAATGATGATGATGATGATGATGATAACGATAATGATGATGATGATGATAATGATAATGATGAACATGATGATGATGACGATGATGATGAACATGATGATGGTGATGATGATGATGAGCATGATGATGATGATGAATATGATGATGATGATAATGATGACGATGAAGACGACGACGACGACGACGATGATGATGATGAAGATTATGATGATGATGATTATAATGATTATGATGATGGTTATTATTATGATTATGATGATGATGATGAATGATGATGACCATGATGAGGGTCATGATGGTGAAGACGATGATGATGATGAAGACGATGATGATTATAATTATGAAGATGATCATGATCACAATCACAATGAACATCATGATGATGATGATCATGATCATGATCACGACGAACATCATGATGATGAAGACGGTATTGATGAACATCGTGATAATGAGGATGATGATCATGATCATGATCATGAAGACGATGACGATCAACATGATGATGATGATGATGATGATGAAGATGGTGATGAAGATGATCAACACGATGAAGATGATGGTGATGATGATGATGACGACAACGATGAAGATAATGATGATGAAGATGACAATAATGATGATGATGAAGATGAAGATGATGATGATGCCGACGACGATGATGATGAGGGTCATGATGAAGATGATGATGATGATGAGGGTCATGATGATGATAATGAAGAAGATGATGATGATGATGATGACCATCATGATAATGAAGACAACGACGATGATGATGATGATGATGATTATGATGATGATGATGATGAGGGTCATGATGATGATGATGAAGATGATGATGACGATGATGATGAAGAAGAAGAAGATGATGATGATGATGATGATCAGGATGATGAAGACGATGATGATGAACATAATGATGATGATGATGATAATGATGATGATGATGATGATGATGAAGACGATGATGATCAAAATGATGATGATGAAGAAGAAGATGATGATTATCATGATTATCATGATAATGAAGACGGTGATGATCAACATGATGATGATGATGATGATGAAGATGATGGTGATGGTGGTGATGATGGTGATGATGATGATGAGGGTCATGATGACGATGATGATCAACATGATGATGATCATGATGACGACGACGACAATGATGATGATGAAGATGATGGTGATGATGATGATGATGATGAAGATGGTGATGATGAACATCATGATAATGAGGATGATGATGATGAAGATGATGACAATCAACATGATGATGAATATGGTGATGAATATGATCAACATGATGAAGATGATGGTGATTATGGTGACACCATCCATCTCTCTCTCTCTCTCTCTCTCTCTCTCTCTCTCTCTCTCTCTCTCTACATGTGTGAACCTGCACCTTTCTCTCTTTGTGTCTGTTCCCACATCACCCCTCACACACACAAACACCTTCTATCACTCCCTTAATATCTCTTTCCTTCACTCTATATTCATCCCTCCCTCTCTATCTTATTCTCTCTCACACTCTCTCCAAATCATTCTCTCTCTCTCTCTCTCTATGTTTTCAACTTATCCCCTCTCCCCAACCCCTACCTCATTATGCCCCCTATTATATGTTTTATCACATCTCATTCTCATCTCTTCAATTTCCCCCTCCTTCGCCTCTCTCCTCCAACACATCCTATTCCTCCTCTAATAATCCATATCCACTTTTCCATTCACCAATCCTCTCTCTCATCAAACCATCACCCACTTCCTCCCCTCCACCTTATCCCCCTTTCTCCACTCAAATTTACAACATCCCTCTAGGACCTTAACCATTCCCAACCCCCTCTCAACTATTAACCATCCCCACTTGAACTTCCAACATCTTCCTAGGCCCTTGACCCTTCCCCACCCCCTCCAAACTATTATCCATACATTTTATATATTACACACAGTGCTAGATTTTTAGCTCTACAACACGCGTTCGCGTCTTATAGTTACATAACACGCTCGTGTTTTATAGTTATATAACACGCACGTGTTTTATAGTTATATAACGTGCTCGCGTTTTGTAGTTATATAATGCGCACGTGTTTATAAATTCTACAAGGCGTGAAATGTAATTTGAATTTAAATATGCCAATTCACTTGCTCAAATGTCACCAATAGTCCTATGTGTATGGTTTGGAATTTGCTTTAGTAATACCAAACCTGTGCTATGGTACATGATAAACCATAGCTAATTGGGCATTTCCCCCATTTTCTAAAGAAGTCGTTGTTTACACACTCATTACAGTATGATACAGAGTCATTTTTGATGAAATCTTAAACATAAATAGCATTTTTTTTGCAGATTCTAAATATGTAATTTTTATTAAAAAATATTATAATTTTCCTATTTGTTTTCAATTTCTATTGTGTCCTAACTCCTTAACTCAAAATACATGTCGTTAGTGTTATTCCCGTAACTTTTTCAATTCGTAATCGTTTAAAAAAAAATTATATGGTGCACTAGAAGACACTGACCTCTACATTCTATAAAAAACCCATCTCATGATTATTTAATTAAGACCTTCAAAGGATGCACCCACAAAAGACGTACCATTTTCGAGGAATGATCACTTAGATAATTATAATATAAAAAAAATTACTAATTTTATTTTAAAAAAATAGCGCTGCACTAGTGTTATATGTTCTCTACATGCCTACAAAGTTTTGTATCCTGAAAACATCATTTAGGATCTCAAAGGCTGCACCCACAAAAACATATACCTTATCATTTGCCTAAAAAAAGTGACTGTTAGAAAAAATGAAATTTGACATAGTTATAAAAAATTTCAATAAATAAACCTTATATATTTGGAAACGTGATTGAATTTCCTACATTTAATATTTTTTACTCAAAGCAAGATATTTTGTGTAAGTATCTAAAAAAAACAATTAAGTTGAGGGATTACTGATTTTTCAGTTTTCTATTGCATCTAACGTGCCAAAAGTGACCCTCATTAGCTTGCACTGTCCCATGGGAAATGAGACAGGTTGTCTGAGCGGGAAAACACTGGTGAAGCAGGATTCCTAGACGTAGTTAGTCCTGTAAGTTGTCCTCGGATGTAATGATTCCCGGTGAAGCTCGTAGATCATCCGTGGACATAATACGTCCCAAGACAGGTTATTTGAGTGTAAATATGAGCCCTAGCATAATACATAGGTTACTCAAATGTAATAAGTCCCGTGGGTTATTCGAGTGTAAAAAGGATCCCTGGTGTGGTACACAGGTTACTCGAATGTAATACGCCTCTTAGAAGGTTGTCTGAATGGAAAAGATCTTGGATGTAGGTTGTTTAGATGTAATAAGTCCTTGAGGTTGACTCTAGAACGTAAAAGACCTGATGTAACAGGTTGTTTGGTCATAATCAGCCCTTCCATATGTGTGTGTGTGTGTTCCCATGTTGAGATGATTGGGCCATGAAGCGTGAGGTGCACCTAGGCAGTTCTCCTTTACTAGTAGAACTTAGGTTGACCGTGTATGCTCTATTTCTGTTTTCCGTTTTATGCGAGACAAAATAGATGATTTGGATGCGATGAGATAAAGGTATAAGACACAGGTTATTGTTGTGGCAATGTAAAGAAGGTCCTAGAAAATCCCTACAAGATGACTTGCTTGAGATGTGATGAAGACCTAGATGAGGACTAGGCCTACACCTAGCATGAAAAAGGGCTGGATCTGTAGAAAATTTCGATGACAGATAGTACCATTTGATGATCGATAAGAAGATGATGTTGACAACAACTATGTTGATGACTATGGAAGAGAGAGAATACCTTCCTAGTTAAGAGGGAGTGTTGATGTATTTGTAACTTTGGAAGATATTTTGATGTCTATTATCATTATATGTTGTTATACCCCCATTGGAGATGTGCTTTCCTCCTTGCGGAATTCCTTTATTGTGTCTAGACCTTGAGGTACAACCTTCGTTGTAAGTCAGGGAAATAGTCCCTAATGTGACATCGTGTAATGTGTATTTGGAGTCTCTCTAGGAGAAGTCAAACCTGTTAGTGAAACAGGTTGGCCCAGTCATGTAAAAGGCCAATCACTTGATTAGTATAAATAGGGAGGCACTCTCCCTCATTTATACACGCCTTACACTCACTCAAGTTCACATGAGAGAGAGAGAGAGAGAGAGAGAGAGAGAGAGACAAGGGAGGAGAGATAGACAGTTGTTGAATACTTCTTATAATTGGGATTGATCATCTTATGACATGGTCTTTGTGGCTGTACTATTCCGAGGACATTTGCGGGGTTCTCTCCTTTATGGTTTCCTCAGTGAAAATCTTTGTGTCTT
This sequence comes from Pseudotsuga menziesii, assembly GCA_001517045.1. Lineage (NCBI taxonomy): Eukaryota > Viridiplantae > Streptophyta > Pinopsida > Pinales > Pinaceae > Pseudotsuga > Pseudotsuga menziesii. The sequence goes on along the minus strand of LPNX010441315.1, from coordinate 91,645 downwards.
GTGTATCTGTTATATCTTATGCATCTTGTTGTGCTTGTTATTCTTTCAGACAAAGATCCTAATTAAGATAACGAGATCTAGAAAAACTAACACTTCTTGCCAGCACCATACGTGAAACTCTGATCCATCAACTCGTCCTTTATTGGTTACCATTCCACTAAAGAAGCCTAACCGAGCAAGTTATTGTTTCAATATCAATTTGGTTCTCCTTTCTCATAAATTATATAATTACTTATTAATAGATTGATCACAGTTATCTCTTTTCTTGACTTATGCTTTTTATTAAAAATAATCCCCTTGTAGTTTTTACCAAGGATGTTACACGGACTCACATAAATAAAATCCAAAATGTTGGATAATAAACCATCATGTAGGTTTCCTTTGATTTCTAAACATCTCACATGTGATTATGAATTCTATGAATACCTTAATTTTAAGCAAAGAATTTTTCTATGGAGGAAGGTTATTATGCCTAGGATCTATTGTGATACTAAGATCATGGGTGTCTTGTTTAGGCACTTTGCTCTTACTTGAGTGGTAAATAATGGTAGGGGGATTGATTATAGGAAGTTATTGTTAACTTATGATGCTCCAAAGAGCATGGATGGTAGAGAAAGCATTAGGCATTGGGAAAGACTTTTTAAATATTAAAATTTATGAAATATTGTGGAGAAAGAAAAAAACACATGAACAATCATAAAAATCCACATAATAATTGTGGATATCTAAAATACTAAAACAACCTTCAAAAGATAGCTTGCACTACTTTTGATCGAGCGAACCAAGACATGGCCAATTCAGTTACCTTTGGTCAAGCTAAACAAGACATCACGAGGACTTTCGAAATCAAATGGTCCAATTTCACAACCCTCAACGTCTTATTGTGAAGAGCAATATTTATCATGAGCAGAAGTGCTATAATTATTCATCCACGAATTGAAGAAAGTTATGGTGTTGTGACATAACTTTCTCAGAATTGAAGAGAGATATCGTGGGAACAGATCCATCCGTGACTTGAAAAGAGACTCCGCAATCTCCATCGGTAAGAGAAGAGCCGTGAGGAAATTGTCATACCTATTGGCAGTAGGTGGGGACAAAGGGACAAAGCAACTTGTGTCCATGGATGTTGACAAAACTTATCAAAATTGATATTAACCATTTTATTTGTGCACTTAAAATTGTCCAACAAATAACAAAAATTACAAAATTTTAATTACAACAGAAATCCCGGAGACTATTAGAAAATTTCATCCAATTAAATGTTAAGAGTTTTGTTTTTTAGTGTCTATTTCTTACCATAATATTTTCCATCCACTTACTAGATCTTGATGTCAATGGAGTTTTTCATACATAGCCAGAGTGTTTTTTTAATAGAATTATTGAAAATTTTGATTTGAAGATTTTAAAAATGGTGTATTGTTTATATATTTATATTGATAGTTAATATTTTATGTTTTAGATTGTATGGAGCGGATGAATCAATCTTTATGTAGTCTAGTTTTCTTGAACTTGAGGTTCCAATGTCAATTTCCCACCACAATCGAGTTGCTACAAGGGCCACCAATGAAACTTGTTCACCCACTTCATAAAACTTGTCCACCCACATTCGATTTGACTAATTGGTTTGACATTGCATTCATTAATACACTACTTTGAGGGGAAGAAATATAAGAGTACTAATGAGATCTCTTGGTAGTAACGGGTGGGGCAAAGTTGTTTTGCTAACTAAGTGAAGGAGTTGATTAAGCCATTGAAATTAGAATAATTGAGGTAAATTTCATTGGTTTATTGTTGCATCATATTATAATCAATTTGCAATTCCACATTTTATTGTGAGAAAATCCTCTAATAACATCATTTAAAAATGGATAAATAGTTTGTAAGTCTCTATTTCCTTAATTTCAAACTTACTAAAATTCAAATAACATAAATACAATTTTGGACATAATATAATTAACACAAGCAATTGCCAATTCAAAACTATTTATTTTTTAATCACTATGTGGTCATTATCTAAATGTAATTATGATTTCTACTAAACCAATTAATCTAAATACATTAAATCCAATAGATATGTACTTTATAAGTTTCTAATCACATTTAAAACTGAATATGTACCCCTTGTGAATTTGTTTAATTACAAACTTATTAAAAATCACTGGTAAATTTGTTTTAATTACAAACTTACTAAAATTCAAATAACATAATCATTTTTAAGTTGAATTTTAGATATTATATAATTAACACAACTAGTTAATCAATGAAAACATTTATTTTGCTAATAATGACATGTCTTTGTCTTTGTGATTAAAATTTCTCCTCAATAAATTAACCCAAAAATCACGGAATCCAACCATAAGATATAGATAATGTAGATAAAACATTATTTAGTTAGGATTCCTCAAGTCCATTTGTGTTCATACTTATATGGAGACACAATTCAAAATTGAATTGACTTTTGTATGGTTTTATGAAATACAAAAAGTGAATTTTGAAAAGAATTATTGATTATTTTTTCATTTACTTTTAAATTTTCTATGATGCTAAAGTTAAGACCATATTTTACCATATAAATTTATCTGGCTTACTATTTTGTGATGTGGCTCTTCACATGAATAAAATCTTTCAAGAAATGAAATTTTCAAATCGAACACATTGTTAAGAAATGAAAATTTCAAATCGAACACATTGTTATCTATATGATGTTTAAGATGAAATCATATAGCTATTTCAAGAATTTTGTTGGAAGTTGCATTTCTTTTTAAGTGTTGCAAATTTAGAATATATTATTAAGTTTGTTTTTAAAATTTTATATTTACATTGTAATATGTTTAAGATAGCTTGAATTTGGAAAAACAAATGAATCAAAGTGGAAACAAATAAACTAACTAAAAATATTGAGTATATGTGTTTATTAAATCATTCATGAATGAAATCCAAAAAAACAAAAATCATCAAGAGGAAACCCAAAATTAAATATTTTCTTCTTAATAATTAATAATAACTTTAAGATTAGAAATAAAGATGAAAGAAATTAAATGCATATAGTTTTAATGTTTGTAAAAAAAATTAGTACCAATCAAATTAATTCAAGTTTAAAATTATGATACATTAATATATTTAGACTTAATAAATTGATTATTAAACAAATATTTTTTTATTAAAAATAACATTTACTTGTATAATATAATATTAATAATTCTTTATGGCAATATTACAAATAATACTTTTAATATATTAATATGTGAACATTTTTTATAAATAAATGGCTACATAAAAAAAAGCTTATAACAAAATACATACAAAATATTTCAAATTTAATTTCTTCAAATTTTAAAATTTCATTTTATAACTAATTATATCAAGCTGTAAATGCTTCTTTTAATACGTACAACTTACCAAGTTATAAATACCTTATTCTAGAGTATCCAATTTATGAAGTTTATAAAATATAAATAAGAAAAATTATCCAATTTATGAAGTTTATAAAATATAAATAAAAAAATTAGGCAAAAATAAATAAAATAACAACCTCATATAATATAAATAAGCAAAAAAAAGAAAGTAACAACATATTCTTCTTTTATTTATCTTTATTAATTTTTGTATAAATATGTATACAAGATATAAAAAAGAATGCAAAATTTATATGAATTTAAACATGAGTTTTACAATTTTATCTATGATAAATAATTATAAATAAAAATAATATGTTCAAATAATTTTACATTTTGAATGATGCAAAATAAATTGGTTCACATATAGATAAATAATAATAATAAAGAAAAAATGTTAAGAAAGAGATTAATTAGTTATAAACGAATAGTTTTGAAATTTAAAAGTTAACTATAGAAAAAATACAAGTTAAAGATCCAATAAAAACCTTAGTTAACATTGTTATGTTATTTTTTACATTGATTGTTTCCATGAATAGATGCTATTCTAATAGGATTTCTTATAGAAATATAGTTGGATTGTATATGGCTCAACCAAGCAACTTGTTCCTAAATCCAACTTGGCTTAGGTTTTTTGGTGTAAGATTTGTGTGTTTTATGGCCTTTTCTTGTGGAGCCCAAGTTTATGCATTTACCTATGCAAGACCAAAAAAAATGTTAATGAATACATAATAAAGTTCAACCATTAAGGAATATACTTATATTAAACCTTCATAATTTGAATATAAAATCACAAAATACATATAAAAATATTTACTCACTATTGAATTAGGAGTGATGTGCATATGAGGCGTGTCCTCGAATTACAAATCACTTTGAAAACACTCTTCTATAAAGCTCTATATGACACATGAAATATATAACTTTATTAAATTTTAATAAAATAAAGAGGCACAAAGTAGAATAGGTATACATTTTTATACATGAGAAATAAAAACAAACAAAGGATAAGTAATATACTTACAAAACTATTTTGATTAATCTCACATGCCATTGTCTCCTTAATATCATGATCTATAGTATTAGGTGTAATTGAACCTTGTTTGAATTGCTCCATAAAATCCTATATAATTTCATGCATGTGTATGTGAGTTTAACATGACCAATATTATAAAATAAATAAATAAAAACACATGCTGAAATACTTATTTCAATCATATGATTGTGGGATACATTACTAGTGCCTTCCATATTACAAGATGAACATTCATCTTCCACATTCAATCCAATAAACATTGTCATTGCTTCTTGTAATTCTTGGAAATTTTGTTTCTCGGGTTTTATAGAAATCTATATAATATGCACTCGTGTTAATACTACAATTATATAGTTCATATCAAGGTCCTACAAAATCTAAAACCAAAAATTTGATGAAAAAACGTGATGATTAACGTTTTTTCAGGTATTTCTTGTTTTTGGGGTAGCGAGGTCCATCAAAAGTATGCCGAGTGGGTACTCGTTGGATGCAGAATTTAATTCTGCATCTAATGAGCTCTCCCGATTGAAATTTGAGTAAAAACACGGGGAGATATGTCGAAAATACAAACAAAAAAGTAGTTTTTTTCTTTTCTTCTTCCAAAATTAATAAATATTATTTCATTATTTTAACTATTATTTTATTAATTTTTTTTAGGAGGCCCATTTTGAGTTGAAATTTCTTCTAATGCATTTTGGCTTCCATAAATGCGCATATACGGAAGGCAAAATGCACATATACGGAAGAGAGCTTTCATATATGCGCATTTCTTCCTTCTGTATATGCACATTTCTGCCTTCCGTAAATGCGCATATACATAAGGCAAGATGCGCAATATGCGCATTTACGGAAGCGAGCTTCCGTAAATGCGCATTTTGCATTTCGTAAATGCACAAATATAGAAGGAAAAATGCGCATATACAAAAGCGAGATTCTGTATATATGCATTTATTCATTCCATATATTTGCATATACGGAAGAGAGCTTTCGTAAATGCGCATTTATGGAAGCCAAAATACGCATATACGGAAGCGAGGTTTCATAAATGCGCATTTTTCCTTCTGTAAGAGAGCTTTACGGAAGAGAGCTTTCGTATATGCACATTTCTACCTTCCGTATATGTGCATTTCCACCTTCCGTAAATGCACATATACAGAAGGAAAGATGCGCATTTACAGAAGTTCGCTTCTGTAAATGCGCATTTCTTCCTTCCGTAAATGCGCATATACAAAAGGAAATATGCGCATTTATGGAAGCGAGCTTCCGTATATGCGCATTTTTCCTTCTGTAAATGCACATATACAGAAGGAAAAATGTGCATATACGAAAGATAGCTTTCGTATATGTGCATTTTTCCTTCTGCAAATGCACATTTACGAAAGGTAGAAATGCACATATACGGAAGAGAGTTTCCGTATATGCACATTTTTCCTCTTGTAAATGCGCATATACAAAAGCTCTCTTTCATATATGCGCATTTATGGAAGGAAAAATTCGCATATACGGAAGAGAGATTCCATGAATGTGCATTTCTGCCTTCTATAAATGCGCATATACAGAAGGAAAAATATGCATTTACGGAAGCTTGCTTTTGTATATGCGCATTTTGGCTTTCGTAAATGCACATATACAGAAGGAAAAATGTGCATATACACAAGAGGGCTTCCATATATGCACATTTCTGCCTTTCATAAATGCACATATACAGAAGGCAAGATGCACATTTACGGAAGCGAGCTTCTGTATATGCTCATTTTTCCTTCCGTAAATGCGCATATATAGAGAGAGAGTGGAGAGAGTGAGTTGTTAGGTGTTAGGAGTAAGAAATAGGTGTTAGGGGGATGTGTGTGTGTGTGCGTGGAAGAGAGAGAGAGATGAAGGGAGGTGTTAGGGGTTTGTGTGTGGGGGGGGGAGGGAGGAAGCGTACTAAGTGATTAGAGATAGAACAATAGGGGAGTGTTTAAGATTTAGAGGTAGAGAGAAAGGGTTAGGGGTTTGGGGGGGGGACGGACATACAGGTGTTAGTGGTAGGGGGATACATAGGTGTGTGTGTGTGTGTGTGTGTGTGTGTGTGTGTGTGAGAGAGAGAGAGAGAGAGAGAGAGAGAGCGAATGAGGTGGTGGTGTGTTAGGGAGAGAGTTCTATTAAAGATGGTATATTTGAGCTTTGAAGAAAATATGAAACATATATGTACACAAATATCTCTTAGAGTTCTATCTAAATTGCATTGCTCATGTTGTCTCCTGAGAGATCTACTCATGTTGTCTCTTGATAGATCTACATTATAAAAATAAGATTGACAAGCTCAACGCAGTGAGGGTGGTGGTGGGGACTTTCATATATTCAAGAGACGTAGAATGTGCTTGATAAACCTAGTGTGGAACCTCACAATAACATAAGAGTGGTTGGTGAACCTGCTATGCACATCTTGAAGAGCACTGGAAGGGAAGGTGTAGCCTGAGGGACTATGGAGAAGAGAAGGGGACACTTCCTTGTGTTGGGTGTGTAGGCAGCGAGGAATCTAGGCCAGATAGGTGTTGTGAAGGTGTTCTTAGCTCTGCAGATGAGCTCACTAGCTTATCAGTTCTTCCTTCCCATTTCCTTAGAATCCTAATAAACCCAACTAGAACGATGGCTTAGCTGGTAGCTTGATAAACCCAACTAGAAATATGGCTTGGCTGGTAGCCTGATAAACCCATTTATTGGCTTGGATGTGTCTTGTTGTGTTTTACCTTATGAGTAACATTTGGGTGGATAGTCTGATAAACCCAAATGTGAATGTTGGCTTGGCTAGGTAGCCTGATAAACCCAGCAGTGAGATGGCTTGACTATGTACAGTTTGATAAACCCATATGTTGGCTTGACTGGTCCTTAAGGTGAATGTTGGCTTTACTGTGACCAGTCTATGAAACCCAACTGTGAGATGGCTTGGATGAGTGGCCCATGAAACCCATCTGTTAGTTTGTTTTTCCCTTGTAGCCTAATAAACCCAACTCTATTGGCTTGGCTGAGTTTTGTTGCACCCTTGGCTATGTATGAGTCTGCTAGTGTTCCCTTATTCCTTGAGGAAATCATGCCCAAATCAGGGGTGGCAGTTTTTCTAAGAGATTGATGAGTGCATTGGCCTATGGTTGGGTGGATCATTGCGGCAACATAGCTAGTTGCGGGACAAGTTCTTCTCAAGATAAGTGTTCTTGTCTATGTTTATCTCTGCAATTGTATATATTACATTGTAATTGCTTGATGGAATGTGATGAACATGTTGTTGTGTTGAATTGATGCACTGTTCCTTTGAATAACAACAATTATAGGCATCTATGTATGTTTTGCCTCAATGCATTTTAAACTAAGTTGCAAGGTTAGATTGGCCAGATTGGTGATGGACTGAATGATCAAATCATTCCAAGACTTCATTTAAAAAGTTGAGTTTCCTTCTAGAAATCTTCCTTTCCGCAATCCGTGGGATGCGGGATGCTGGTTCGTAGATCTTGGTTTCCGCAATTTTCCTTTTCCAAAATTACCTTTATGCAACTTGCGGGATGCGGGATGTCTTTTTGAGAATTATGGTTTTTCGCAGTTTTTCGTTCCGCAACAGTCCTTTTCGATGTGGGATGCAGGATGCGGGATCGCGGTGCCGTCACGGGGACTTCACTTAGTGAACCTCTCACATAGCACATGCGATCGTGGGATATTAAAGAATACCCTTAATTTCGAGAGATATTGACCCAAAATCTTTTTGTTGAAACCCCCTCCCAATACTTAAAACCTCCTCCCCACCCCTTTTTATACCTCAATCCTTATAAACCACCCTACCCACCCCCACCTTAAACCCCTCATCCCCCCAATACCTACAATATATTGGTTCAATTTTTAATAATTTTAAAACCCACAATATGAACTAACGTGATAGGATATTGGTAAAAAAGTGAAGCCCCCATGGGTGCCGTGATTTCCACAATTCCCAATCCTGCAACTCAAGTTTTCCGCTCCGTCGATTCTTGTGAGATGATCCTCCGTCATTGATCTATTTCTGATGCGGGATGCTGGAAGTGATATTGTAATTTTCGTAAATTTTCGATCCCAGAATTCGGGATTTCCGTACCGTTGATTTTTGCGGGTGGATTCTTAGTCGTTGCTTCAATTCCAAATGCGAGACCGTTTGTGATCGTTGATTTTTGTCGTATTTTCTCTCCTCCGTCTGATCTCTTCTAAGATATTTCCTTGCAGATTGTCGGGCTGACCAATGGAATATGGGAAGGAGCGTGACAGTGTTGGAAATGTTAAGAAGTGGTTCGCAGCCATGCCCTGTGTTTCGATGAATAGTAAAGGTTCTTGATGAAAGTTTTAATTCTGCATGATATTGGGGTATGGGGATGTGACAAGAGGTGATTTTGTATATGTGCGCACATATACACAGGGGCTTTCGGATATGCATGCACATATACATGAGTGCTTCTATAAATGCATGCGCATACACATAAGCGTTTTTGTATATGTGCACACATATACATAAGGAATTCTATATATGCGTGTGCATATACGGAAGTGCTTCCATAATGCCTGCACATATACATAAGTGTTTCCATAAATGCATGCGCATATATGGAAGGGATTTCGTATATGCGTGCGCATATGCGAAAGTGTTTCCGTAAATGTGCATGCATATATGGAAGCCCTTCTGTATATGGGCGTGCACTTCAGAGTTGGTAGTAAATATGATAAATATGATAGAGATCCCATTTTTTCTAAGCCATAGGACATAACATTTATTGCATCCACTTGGTCAAGAAGTCTAGTTAAGCAACTTACTACATATGAACAACACTTATATTGCTCCAGAATTGAAGCTTTCGTCCCATTCATGTGCAATTTGAGGTGAAGATTGTTAAAATTTCATCCAATAAAGAAGCCATGAAGGAAACGATTTAGAGAAAACTAATACAAGACCTAGAGATATTTATCAGTTTGAGGTCGATTTAGATGTACGTATTTTATGTGACAACCACCACATATATTTGAAAGTGTTAGAATTAAAGTGCACACTCTCTGAGGTTGTAAATGGAATCCATTTACAGTAATATTACTTGATGAAATTAAGAAAAAACACCTTGATATTTTCAAACTCCAAGCACTCAAGAATGGCCATCACTTTGATTTCCAAGATTGAAGCGTTTCTTTTAAAAATACCTCCATTATTATGACATCCAATGTTGGATCCACGACCAATGCAAAAGGTGGAAGTAATATAGTTGGATTCACTTTTGGAGAAAAAGCATATGAAGAATTGTTGTTTATCATTGAGAAATGTGGTGGTAATGAGCGTCCACAGTTGCTCATTAATGGAATCCAAAAGACGATATGGAAAGTAAGTACTTACAGGTTAAATGGTTTGAGAAACTTATCAGTCAAGCATACAAAATTACAACACACGGTCAAATGCACATCAAGAGAAAGGATCCAATCTAGACTACACCTCAAGTCATCGCTTCATCGCCAATCAAGAATAAAGTTGACATCAACAAAATCAACTTTGAGGACAAAAGCTTCCCTTGAAGAGGGTGGCAATGTTACATACATAAATAATACCTCAATAATTAATAAACAAATATACTTAATAAATAATAAATAATACTAAACATTTTATAAAAGGGTTGTAACCCTTCACATTAGCTTCCAAGGACTATTAAGCCAAGTCTTGCATTGTAATTTTTATCATCGGTGAACTATCAAAGTTGTGCATTATGCAATTTTCAAGTATAATCCCCATATTAACAATTAAAGTGAGTAAGTGAGTTAATAGATTTAGTATGTATTATTGCAGTTCTTTGGACCAACACCTTCTTCACTTATTCATGAAGGGAGGAGAGAATCTTAGCTTCTACCATTCAAAAAACATGATGACATATCATTCAAAAAGTGCAAAAGCAAATTACGCTATCATTCAAAAAGCATGATGGCATATCAACTATGTGCATAAAAAAATCTCATAGATATCAAGACACTGTGCATTGAAAATCCATAGCATAAAAGAGTAGAAGCAAGTTTCTCTATATATCAATAATGTTAATGCACTATTTTAGAAAAAAAACAACATAGAATGAAATCACAAAAAACAAATGCCCCTATAATAAGTAAAGGGATTGACATGAAGAGACTTCAATAAGTAAAGACTGCAAAATTCTATCTAATTTGTACATGTCATTAGTTGTCTGGTATAGAAGCAAAATTCTGTAATGTCGATGCATATAGAGATAAACATTGTGAAAAACATCACTGACAAAGTTTCAAAATAAAAATTATCGAGCAAGTTTTCCAATACATTGGGTGAAACACTGTTCACGTATTATATACAATGCAAAAATCAAGAAGACAAAACATGTATATACTGTATATAATGTTTAAGGACATTATTCCATCATGTTTGGAGTTTCAATCAAAGACACTATTGTATATACTAGAATATACACTATTGTATATATACTAGAATATACACTAGTGTATATATAGTATATACACTAATGCATATACTAGTGTATATTGTAGTATATACACTTATGTATATACTAGTTACAATACGATAGTGCATATACCTAGTTACATTGCAATATATACACTAGAGTGTATATTCTAGTATCCACACTATGTATGAATGTGTGCTTGGGTGGTTGGGAGGAATGATTGTTACCTTGGTTGCCCCAATTCAATTACTAGTAAGTGACAGGTTGAGCCCCTAAATAAATTTATTAAATTCTCTTGTTATTGGGGATTGAGGAAGTATAAAAGACACCTCACATATATTTAACTAAATTACAAATAATTAGTATAAAATTTTACTTGTTAAATATAAATAAAAGATCTTAATTTCCATAAGTCTATATTTTATAAATTTAAGCCTAGTTAAGTAGGTGGAAATTTACTTGTTAAGTTTTGTTTGAAGAAAATTTTCTATTATCATTTTTTATTCAGCTCCTTGATACAAGGGATTGATGAAGTATAAAGGACACCTCACATATATTTAACTAAATTACAAATAATTAGTATAAAATTTTACTTGTTAAATATAATAAAATATCTTAATTTCCAGAAGTCTATATACTATAAATTTCAGCCTAGTTAAGTAGGTGGAAATTTACTTGTTAAGTTTTGTTTGAAGAAAATTTTCTATTTTCATGTTTTATTCGGCTCCTCGATACAAGGGATTGAGAAGTATAAAGGACACCTCACATATATTTAACTAAATTACAAATAATTAGTATAAAATTTTACTTGTTAAATATAAATAAAAGATCTTAATTTCCATAAGTCTATATAGTATAAAGTTCGGCCTAGTTAAATAGGTGGAAATTTACTTGCAAGTTTTGTTTGAAGAAAATTTTCTATTATGATGTTTTATTCAGCTCCTTACAAGGCTTTTATCCCAGGAAATTGAAGGCATTGACTTATGTTGGGATTGTGCCTACAAATGTTGTGGACTTCCACACTATTATGCAGGTATCCATGGTGGCATAAGTAAAAATTTGTAGTAAAAAAGCTCTACTTTGTACTAATGAAAAGTTGTTGCAAGAAAAGGTCCTTTGCTTTCAATCATAGAGTTATTCGAGTTGATTCAACTTATACATAATTTGAAGAAAAACATTTTCCCTTAATATATTTATAATAATTATATCCATTAAAAAATCTAAATTAAGTTGCTATTCATTAAATATTTTAACAAACTAATTAACAAATGACTTTTATAATCTTTATTAATAAAATGAAAGTCAATTAATAACACTATTAGCTTTATGATGTTTGTAAAATTCACAAATTACAAATTGTGAAGCTACACGCATGTTCTCTTTAATTGATGATTGGTTATATATTTGTTAGTTGATAATGTTATATAATGGCTTTATGGTAAACAAGTTTGAATGTCAATGGGAGACATAGCTCATACATGTTGAAACTTAGGCACATACCACTGCATACGTCATGTTTACTTGGAAAAAAACACTAACGGTCAAAGGTAGGCGTAGAAAATCCTCACCCGTTTCCCATTATTATTTTCTATAAAACCATGGAAAATCCCGTGACGATTAGAAAAGAGAATTCCAAAATGATAACATCTCAATTTGACATCATATATTCTATAAAACCTTGAATATCCAGGAGACTATTATAAAATTCCAAAAGATGAGCCTTCCCACTTCAGAGATAATACGAATAAGAAAGGAATTTACACATTGCCAATTCATTTCCATTCCTCTCGCGTTGATGACCATACCATTCTTCATTTCCGATTCATTTTCATTCATTCGGCGGACTATGCAACAAAGTTTGACAACATTCCAAAGTTACTGTAATTTTGATTTGACTTACAGACAGAACAATGAACTGGAATTAGCCATCGCCCATCATGGACGCCATTCTTACATTCCGATTTGATCCGATTCCCGTGGTATATTAAGGTGGTTGCTCTCATTTTTCATTGACATCCATACAGAGTAAATGAGAGTCCATGTGCCTGCTCTTTTACTGTTGTTCAATAATTGTAGTTATTGGACGTCTCTTCTCCTATAACAACGTTGCACTGTGACAATAAGAGTTTTCCATTGTGGATTCATTGTCTACAATATGAGCCAGAAAAGACTTGCCTTGCAAATGCCAGTTTTCCTCTTTGCCTTGTTTCTATACCCATCGTCTGCTACGCCCAGTTCATCATTCTTTGGAGATGCCAATGTGCTCATTTCAACGAAAGCTGCAATGGTTGGCAATAATAATGCATTACATAGTTGGAGAGCCTCGGATAACAACACCCATTGCTTATGGACTGGGGTGCAATGTGACCGTCTCGGCAGAGTTGTGTATCTACATCTCTCCAACAGCAAACTTTCAGGTCAATTCCCAGGTGGCGTCACAAATCTGCCAGCCCTTCGTTTGCTCGACGTCTCCAGTAACATCCTGAATGGAAGCCTCCCCTCCTATATTATCTCAAAATTGATGGATGTTTCTGACAAGTTGACAATTCTTTATCAGGTGCTTTGTCACTGGATTTGAGCCATCTTTACCTCAGAGGAAATTTGTCAGTCCTCCGTTCGCTCAACATCTCCTATAACCAGCTCAAAGGAAGCCTCCCGTCTAACAATCAAAATTGAGGAATCTAGAGGTACTGGATGTTTCTAACAACCGTTTTATCAGGTGCATTGTCACTGGATTTGAGCCATCTTTACCTCGGAGGAAATATGCCAGTCCTCCGCTGGATTGACGTTCCTCCGCTGGATTGACGTTTCCCATAACGAGCTCTTTGAAGCCTCCCCTCCAACATATTAAATTTGAGAAATTTAGAGTTTCTGGATGTCTCCTACAACGCTTTGTCAGTGACATTGCTATTGGATTTGAGCTATCTAGTGAAGCTCAGGCATCTTGGCCTCGAAGGAAATTACTTCTCTGGCAGCATCCCCGTGAGTATTTGAAGCAGAAAAATTTAGAGCATTTTTCATTGCGGGGCAGTTGTTTGAGTGGAGAAATATCTGGAGGCATTGGCAATCTAGGGAATTTGAAAAAATTTAGAGCATTTTTCATTGCGGGCGCCTCTCTTTGTTGACAACACTTCTGCAATTCAATTGGCCAAGAATCCAAAATTCCATGATCGAACCAAACATATCAACACCAAATATCACTTGATTCGACATCATGTTGAGGCCAAAACCATTCATCTGACACATTGTCCTACTTCAGAGCAAATTGCAGATATCTTTACTAAAGCATTGGGCCGTGAAAAGTTTGAAAAATTTAGAATGCAGCTTGGCATGTCAGATGTCCCTTCGGATTAAGGGGGGAATGTTGAATAATCCTTCGGGATTACTTGTAAATAATATTTTAGTTATTAGTTAGTAAAATCTAGTTAATAATCTCGTTATCTAACTGTAGATAACGGTTTTGATCTCCTTTATATGTAACACTCATTCACATAATAAATTATTGATTTGCTGAGGTTCTTCACGGCCTGTGTCAAATACCTCGAGGCATTGGCAATCTGGGGAATTTGAAAACACTTTTACTGGGGGGAAATTCATTCCATGGTGGGATTTCCTCCCAGGATAAGAAATTTGATCAAGCTTGTACACCTGGATATATATTCTTGTGGTCTTAGCAGCTCTGTTCCTCAAATGAGCCATCTTATAAACATAGAACACATGCAACATCAAGCCATTCTTGCATCAAGCCATTCTTCCCATCGCTTAATTTGAAATTCAAAGCCCACCTACATATTAAGCCCGCCCATTGATTGGATTTGAATTAAAATTTGAATCCGTGATGGTGATGTGATGCATTTATCGATAATGGTTGGTGGGACACTGACGCGAAAAAACCTTGTTGGATTCACGGAAAGGGAGCTTTGCCGGTAGGGTTGATAGAGAGGAATCGACCATGCATGTCCATGACCCGTCTTTGACTTACCGCATGGATACATAACCGGATAATGGCATGGTCATACCTATTGACAGACTCTTTAAGAGTCTGCAGGGGGTGGGTTGCTCTGGCCGTTGTTTGACTAAGGGACGATTTTTCTTTTATTTTTAATTGGTTTTTACTTGTTTGTAGGAGGAATTTTCAAAACTTATAAAAATATTGTTAGATCTTCCAGAGTGTAGATGTTGGGGTTTTCATGTCATCTGATTTTATTTGTGCACTTAAAATTGTCCAGCAAACAACAGAAATTACAAAATTTTGTGAATTAAATTCATAAAAAAGTAATTACAAAATTTTAATTACAACAAACACTACAAATTTTGTAAATTAAATTCATAAAAAGGTAAAAATCATCCCAGTTAAACAGCCAAACAGCAATTCCGGGTAGAAAGTAATTTAAGAGAGGTGTGAATGAATGTTCGAAAACGCGATCGCAGCGTAGAGTTTTAAATGAAGTGTGAATGAATCCAAGTTAATTCAAGTTATTCATTCACTTGTGACCTTAAGTTGACGTCATTTAGAGCATTACTCTCTTGAATACATGTGTACAGCATTGTATATTAGTTATTATATTTTGTTGATTATGAATGATCATTTGAATCGTGAAAAAGTTGGTTTCACATTGTTTTCCTCCAAATTCAGAGCCAAAGTCCAAACATGTGTACAACATTATTATTGCATGGGAGAGCTCGAGCTTTTCATATCCAGGTATGATCGGTTTCCGTGTACGGCATTCATCGTCTTTCCTTGCGGGACAGATTAATATTGCTGTTTGTCTTGATCATCGGTTCTGTTAATATACATATTTGCAGCGTTGTGGCTTTAACTCGTGCTTTTAGCAGTGGAAGCCAATAGTTCTAGGGGCAACTTCTGAAGCCGTCAAGCACAGACAGAGGTATAAGCCTTCCCAAGCACCCTGGGAATCCTGCCTTCATCCAAGACACAGATGATCATCTGCCATGGAAACCATTCTCTCTCTTTCATCGCTATATATATTGTTGCGGTTTTTATCTTATTTTCTGTTGATATAAACATTTGCAACAGCGAGTGGTGGCCGGATCCTGACTGTAACTTCACTACTACCTATAGAAATGACAGCAAGTTTGTGAACAATGTGAAAACAGCGTTGAACAGTCTTCATGTCGACATTGAAGCTGACACATCCAAAGCCAGGTTTAATACTTGTGTTTATGGTCAATCTCCCAACCAAATATATGCTCTTCTC
>LPNX010441315.1:53840-73836 GCA_001517045.1 Pseudotsuga menziesii | reverse complement strand
AGACTTTTTCATGAACACGAAACGTATGTGAGGGCAATGGTTGCTGGAAATCATGAAGATGAAACTTATGTTAGAATTCATGAAGATGAAACTTATGTTAGGACTATGGTTGCTGGAACTCGGTAAGATTTCATAACATACACCAATCCGTTTACTCTTTGTGTCAATAGACTTCCAACTTCCAACTAGTAGTAACTTTACCCTTTACTAATAGGCTTCTACCGCTTAGTGATAGGCCAGATTATATGCTTCTAACTTTACAATAGGAATCCTATTGTAAGGCGAATATTAAACGTCGGAGCAGAGGGGTTGAAGACATCCCATCGCTAATATTAAGATGCGATGGCATCTCTATGATACGAAACAATTCAGATCCATTAATGCCATATTTATGAGAGTCCGACTATTAATGAATCATGTTTTTTATTTATGGTTTTGTGTAGTACATATCTTAATTGATTGCCAGACATATTTATCAAATAACATTGTTTTTATTACAGAGGGTATATGGCACCGGAGTATGTTTTACACGGGCACTTGTCTGTTAAAGTTGATGTTTATAGCTTTGGGATTCTTCTGCTGGAACTGATGAGTGGAAGAAAGAACGTAAACTTTAATTTATCTCTTGAAATGCAGATCCTTTTAGAATGGGTAAGATTTGTTTCCATTATATTTTCAAATCACAATCCAATCCTTGTTATTTGGTTAATCTATAGATCATTTATCGGAGTCACACGGGAATAGAATCTGTCCGGTGATCTGTTTGGACACGAGTATAGTCATGTCTCAGTTTAATTCAACATAAACTAATGGCCGATCTTATCTCATCAATTTGAGTGTCTGTTGTGATTATGCTGCAGGCATGGGGATTATACAAACCAGGATATGTCTGTTGTGATTATTCACATAAACTAATGGGCGATCTTATGTATATATCTGATCAATTTCACTGTTTGTTGTGATTATGCTTCAGGCATGGGGATTATACAAAGGAGGAAATATTGTGGATATGATTGATCCCGTAATAATGGAAACTTGCAGCGATCAGGAACAAGCATTGAGATGCATCCACGTTGGATTGTTATGTACACAAGCCAGCTCATCACTTCGTCCATCCATGTCCACAGTGAACTTCATGCTTTCAACTCAGTCTATGATGTTACCAGATCCCACAGCACCTCAGTTTTTTGTGAATTCTGTAGCTGTTGTCAAAGCTGGCACCAATAATTCTGGTTCTTCGCACCATCAAGGGTTTTCTTCTACTTCATCGCACACTCTGCTTCCTCGGTCTAACGCTGATGCTTCAATCACTGTGTTGGAACCAAGGTAACCCTAGTAGCTGATTAGGCGTTTCCGGTACTGTTTTGCTACTGAACATAATATCATATATATCATCTTTTTGTGAAGTTGCAGTGAACCTATTATGTGAATTGATTTAATAAGTAAAGATTAATTTGGTTTGTTGAGACAATTTTTACAGCGTAACCACTAAACTTGTGGCGGGTAAATGTCTATGGATGATTTCTCTGCCTTATGGTGATGGTTGTACAATTCCACTCCGATATAAATTTTAAAAAGTTTAAAGTATTTTTATAAAAAATTTAAAGAGGTTTATAATTAAGTTAATAGGAGTTTATATCTTATATTTTGGGTTTTTCTGAGTTAATCAATAAGAGTAATAAAAAGAAATGCGACATAACCCTTGACAAATATTACAATGTGACATATAACCTTTGATGAATTTCACTAATGTAACATAACCTGTGATAAATGTCACAATGCGACATAACGCTTATTAAACGCTCACTGTAACAAACCATGTCTAAACGTCGTAATGTGATATAATCCTCAATAACATCACAGTGAAACGTAAACCTTGATAAACATCACAATGCAACATAACCCTTGACAAATATCACAATGTGACATAACCCTTGACGAATGTCGTTAATGTAACCTAACCCGTGATAAACGTCACAATGCGGCATAACGCTTATTAAACGCCCACTGTAAGAAACCATGGCTTAACGTCGTAATGTGATATAACCCTCGATAACGTCACAGTGAAACGTAAACCTTGATAAACATTACAATGCGACATAACCCTTGACAAATATCACAATGTGACATAACCCTTGATGAATGTCACTAATGTAACATAACCCGTGATAAACGTCACAATGCGACATAACGCTTATTAAACGCCCACTATCACATTATTAATGTGTCACATCTTTGGTTGTTTTGACATACCAACCAAGCACTGTAGCAAACCATGGCTTAACGTCGTAATGTGATATACCATGAACTCTAACATCACAGTGCAACGTAAACCTTGATAAATATCACAACGCGACATAACATTCTACATTACTAGTTTAAACCATTTCTTTTGTCAAATGACTATATATATATAAAGAAAATTCTTGGAACATGATGGCGAATAATGTGAGATAAGAATTGAGGAATGATGAATTTCAATATCCATGAATAAATGTTTCAATCGTTGCGATGAATGTCTCAATGCAACAAAACCATTAAGGAATGCACTATTGAGGAATGTCGCAATCCAACATAATGTAAGCGCCAATGAATGTTGCAATGCAACAAAGCCATTAAAGAATGTACCATGGATGAATGTCACAATGCAATATAACCCTTAATAAAAACAGAATGCAACATAATCCATAATGAATGTCAAAATGCAACATAACCATAATAAACATTAGAATATGGCATAACCCTTGATGAATGTCACAATGATGGACGTCAAAACTTACATTATGAATGTGTCATATATTGGGTTTTGTGGGTGTATATCATTTTTTAATCCTTAATGAATTTTAGAATGGGACATAATGTTTTGTCATATTAGACATGAACTTCAAATGTCACATTATTGATATGTCAAGTCTTGGATTTTGTTCTATATTTTTACATCATTCATCCGAGAAACAAATTTATATATATTTTGATTTGTGAGTCACAAACACATAAATATATTAAAAAAAAAGTTCACATGAATATATTCACAAAAAGAGTTCTCAATAAAGAAACTATGAGTTGAAATACAAACTCCTTATTTTCCAATCTGAGAGGAAACATGATACTTAAAAAAAAAGCATTATGTGATTAGAATATTACAAAATGATGAGTATCGAGAGTTGTGCGATTAGAATATTACAAAATGATTAGCAATTTAGCATGCGAATGGAGCTAGATTTTATTAAAGTGGCAATAGGAGCTTCTTTATCATTAAAGTAAAGATATTCGATTTTTGAAGATTTTATTAAAGTGGCAATAGGAGCTTCTTTATCATTAAAGTAAAGATATTCGATTTTTTAGAGACAGGTCAAATTAATAAATTTCATTATTATTATGAATTGCTAATAACACTACAAGAGATAGATCTCAGTACAAGAGATACTAGCACGGGCATCAAGCAACATTCTACTGTACTTATAGACCTCAATGCTGCCCTGAGCACACTGTACTAATAGACCTTAATGCTGCGAGGTATCCCTACTTAATTACAAGCTGATTGTGACGGGTTGAGCAATATTCATGTCCCTTGTGGGTTCCTCCTTGATTTCGACTTGGTGTTTGGGTTTCAATTTATAGTGTTGTGCACGTTGAGCTCATTGTGGGTTCCTTCCTTGAGGCATTTGGTCTTTTCTCCATACATTACTCGACAGGTGGTGAGCTAAAAAGTATCAGATATTCTCTCGAAGGAGACCACACTCAAAGAAAAATAACCCTACAAAATTTTAATTACAACAGACATTACAAAATTTTGTAAATTAAATTCATAAAAAAGTAAAAATCATCCAAACAGCAGTTCCGGGTAGAAAGTAATTTTAAGAGAGAGGTGAATGAATGTTCGAAAACGCGATCGCAGCGTAGAGTTTTAAATGGAGTGTGAATGAATCCAAGTTAATCATTCACTTGTGACCTTAAGTTGACGTCATTTAGAGCATTACTCTCTTGAATACATGTGTACAGCATTGTATATTAGTTATTATATTTTGTTGATTATGAATGATCATTTGAATCGTGAAAATGATCATTTGAGTCGTGAAAAAGTTGGTTTCACATTGTTTTCCTCCAAATTCAGAGCCAAAGTCCAAACATGTGTACAACATTATTATTTCATTTGTTGATTATGAATGATCATTTGAATCGTGAAAAAGTTGGTTTCACATTGTTTTCCTCCAAATTCAGAGCCAAAGTCCAAACATGTGTACAACATTACATTATTATTGCATGGGAGAGCTCGAGCTTTTCATATCCAGGTATGATCGGTTTCCGTGTAAGGCATTCATCGTCTTTCCTTGCGGGACAGATTAATATTGCTGTTTGTCTTGATCATCGGTTTTGTTAATATACATATTTGCAGCGTGGTGGCTTAAACTCGTGCTTTTAGCAGTGGAAGCCAATAGTTCTAGGGGCAGCTTCTGAAGCGGTCAAGCACAGACAGAGGTATGAGCCTTCCCAAGCACCATGGGAATCCTGCCTTCATCCAAGACACAGATGATCATCTGCCATGGAAACCATTCACGCTCTTTCATCGATATATATATTGTTGCGGTTTTTATCTTATTTTCTGTTGATATGAACATTTGCAACAGCGAGTGGTGGCCGGATCCTGACTGTAACTTCACTACTACCTATAGAAATGACAGCAAGTTTGTGAACAATGTGAAAACAGCGTTGAACAGTCTTCATGTCGACATTGAAGCTGACACATCTAAAGCAAGGTTTAATACTTGTGTGTTTATGGCCAATCTCCCAACCAAATATATGCTCTCCTCCAATGCGGAGGAAACGCAACCACCGAGGAATGCAACAACTGTTCGGAAGCAGCAAAGCTTGATGTTCTGAAATATTGCGGGAACTACGTTGGTAGTAGAGTTTGGTCCAAGTTTTGCTTTACCGGAAACTATAACTTTACCGGAAACTGGATACTGATGGAGAAATGTGGATATATCCCGTTGATGCTACTTCCGACCCTGCTGCCTATGCCCAGTCTGCTCGGCAACTTTTGTCAAATTTGTCATCTCAGATTATATCTGGATCTGCAAGGAATCGATTCGCGTCCGGTTCAACTGTAGAATCCCGCCAGTTTCAGCACATATACGGTATGGCCCAGTGCTTGGAAGATATATCCCTTTGTTGGAAAAATGTAATTACTCGCAGATCTGTACTTGACTTCCAGCCGACTTTGTCAAATGCTGTACAAGTCAAGATCTTGTTTGTCAGTCTGACAAGGAGGAAAAGTCCACGAGTAGGCAACGTAATTCAGTCGAATTTATTTCAGAAGCTAATTTGTTAGGTAGATAGTTATTACAGTCGTTAATGGCAAGTCAGTCGGCCCATGTAGTAGAAATTTTCAGATTGCCTATAAATAGAAGAAGGAATTTGTAAATCAGTTAACACAGGAACACATACACAAGAGAAACAATATACACTGAAGGAACTCAGGGTGAGAAAGAGAAGTCGAAGCTCAAGCTTCTATGCATGTGATTTAGTCGGAGAGCTGAAGCTCTGTAGACTAACGAGTCTGGACCGACGAGTCTGGACAGACCAGTTTGTAACCCACAAGTTTGTAGTACTTTGTTATTTCTGCATAGTTAATACATGAAACAGTTTGTGGTTGAATGCATGATTATTTGGCCGCACATATTTCCAGATTTACTTCTGTAAATGTCTTTTACAATTACTGATAAGTAAAAAAACAAGAACCCATACAAATCTCACCGCGTGAAAGTTCCTTTACTGCACATTAGTTGACTCAAGTCTTCCTACATATTTGGGCACATATGTTTTATAAGTTATTTGAATTTGTAAATGTGTATATTTTACTTCATCTTACTCACAGGTGAAAAGTATTTGTAATTTCGTAAGTCTTTAGACTAAGAAACATATTATGTAGATTTCGACCAAAGTGAGCCGACTAGAGTGGTCGAGCCGACTTGGTCGAAGCAGCCGACTTGGTCAAAGAAAAAGTGGTCGAAGTAAAAACTGGTCAGACAAGTAAGTCGAAGTAATTTTGGTCGAGTAAAGGACCGACTAAATTTTGTAAACTTGTCTAGTCAGACATAGACAAGCTTCACCCGACTGGTGAAAAAGGAAAGTGGTCGGCGTGAAAAGTGAAAATTTTAAATTTCAATATTGACTGAGCCCTAAACCCAATGCGATTCATGCCTCACAACAAAAATCCTTCAATTGTTCGAAAATAATTTTGGATTGCTTGGAGCTCGGGCTCTGGTGGGAAGCTGTGTTGCTCGATATGAATCGAATCCTTTCGTTAGTCCATCACCACCACAACAATCTGATGTCGCCTCTCCATCACTAGCACAAAAAACCGATGTTGTCTCTCCATCACCAGCACAACAATCCGATTTTGTCTCTCGATCATCACCCAAAAATTCCCCACGCAGAATAGCCATGATTGCAGGTGTTCTTGGTGGCTTGCTTCTCCTGTTTTTAATTATGTTCGTATTTGTAACTCGAAGAAGATTGGAATATGCAATATTTGGAAGCCGTGGAGGAGGTATTGCTGAGGCATTCGTTTTCCTACTATTGTTGCCTGTTGTCTTGTAATAGAGTTCATTGAATTACATTATTATATTTTTTGCTCCATTTCTGATATAGACGCGAATTCTCATTTTTGAAATAGACGCGAACTCACAAATCAAAGAAGGTGAGCAACAGACAAGCGAGGAGCAGGTACTACGTACGATTCCTAGCCTGTCCAATGTTTTCACTGTGTTTAAAATGGAATCATTGGTAGCAGCAACAGAAAACTTTCATGATAATAACAAGCTTGGAGAGGGAGGATTTGGCGCTGTATACAAGGTAGCATAAACTAACAAAGCTTCTATTCTAGTAGTTTGCAAAGTCCTAAATTATAGTTACCGACACCCTTACATGTGTAGATTGATAGCTACAATGAAATCAAATATTAATGTCTTTCAACTTCTTCATCAGGGAACTAGTCTAGAGGGAACCAAAATAGCAATAAAAAAGTTGTCCTTGAAAGCTATGCAAGGAAAAAATGATTTTTTGAATGAAGTAGAACTGGTGGCCAAAATTCAACACATAAATCTTGTAAAGCTACTTGGCTGTTGCGCAAAGGGATCAGAAAGGTTGCTGGTTTATGAGTACTTGCCCAACAACAGTCTTGACAAAATTTTATTTGGTGAGTCATTGGAGAAGTAGGTAAAAAAAACATTGCTTAAAATTTTGGGCATACTTCAGTCGGTTGTATTAATTCATATAATGGATTGTCTATACAGAACCAAATAAACACAAGCAACTTGATTGGCAAAAGCGTTTCAACATCATACTTGGAGTAACTCGAGGTCTTCTCTACTTGCACGAGGATTCTCGTCTCCGGATTATTCATCGAGATATTAAAGCAGGAAACATCTTGTTGGACAGCAATTTGAATGCAAAGATAGCTGACTTCGGCTTAGCTAGACTTTTTCATGAACACGAAACGTATGTTAGGACGATGGTTGCTGGAACTCGGTAAGATTTGATAACATACACCAATTGTTTTACTATTTGTGTCAATAGACTTCCAACTAGTACTAACTTTACCCTTTACTCTTTACTAATAGGCTTCTACCGCTTAGTGATAGGCTAGATTATATGCTTCTACTTAAGAAAATGGAGATCATCCATTGCAATAGATTCACACACAATAATAACTTGTATTACTTGCATAAACAGAGATACAACAGGTACATATGTAGTTGGAGTTAGATTCAACTTATTCCATTTTTGTAGGAAGAAGTTGAGAGAATATCTCAACCTCCTCTAGCTACTCCCAACCTAATCCCTAAACTCTATGAATCCCTAATAAGTCATTATTATCTAACTGGCCCCCTTAATGACTACATTACACAACATAACAAAAGGTTACAACATAAACTGTCTGACTGACTGATCCTCATATGCAGTTACACCCATCTATGAACTTCATAGACACGCTCTTTCTCTCCATCATTTCACTTAATGATCTTGGAGCACCGAAGTACAACAAAAATCACCATCTTTTAACAGAATTGTATACATATTCAAGCTAGTAACATGTTCTTATGGCACCGAAGAAATCAAGAACCACTAGCCCGAATTACATCACTCTGTTATATATTTGGTTCTATATTATAATTTAAACAATATAAAAATAAATATACATAACAAATTTCACAGAACCGCAAACCCATCATGAAATAAATATTCGATGATGCCTCCAGAAATCTGCACGCTGAATACTGGCTTCCAGATTAGAAGCGACTTCATTTAGCCCTTCTCTTCAACAATTTGGGCTCCTTCAGATCTGGTTTCAAATTGGTGGTTCTTTCTACGCAGCGATCTGGTCAGCTACAATCTGCAACAGCGATACATTGAATCATGAATTCCAGATCTGGAATAGTTCTTCACAAAGAGGCAGCGTTGAATCCATTGTAGTATAGCAGTTAACTCTCATGCACATCGAATCAGCCTCGATCTAGTCAATTTCCTCTCCACGGCAGCAACTCCTTTCTACAGCAACTCTCTCGTGCAATTCCAGCGAACAGATGCGAACAGAGTTCAGCAGCTTTGAATCGGCGGCTTCTTATTTAGGCAGGATCCACACTAGACAGAGGCAGCGCAGGCAAAGTCACACGAAAACTTCACACAAAAGAAATCTACTCTCACACACCTATGTACAGAGAATCATATCTGCTCTCAATCTCTCATATCTGCTCTCTAATTCAACATAAACTAATGGGTGATATGATATATATATCTGTTCAATTTGACTGTTTGTTGTGATTATGCTTCAGTCATGGGGATTATACAAAGGAGGAACTATTGTGGATATGATTGATCCCGTAATAATGGAAACTTGCAGCGATCAGGAACAAGCGTTGAGATGCATCCACGTTGGATTGTTATGTACACAAGCCAGCTCATCACTTCGTCCATCCATGTCTACAGTGAACTTCATGCTTTCAACTCAGTTCATGATGTTACCAGATCCCACAGCACCTGCGTTTGTGAATTCTGTAGCTGTTGTCAAAGCTGGCACCAATAATTCTGGTTCTTCGCACCATCAAGGGTCTTCTTCTACTTCATCGCCCACTCTGATTCCTCCGTCTAACGCTGATGCTTCAATTACTGTGTTGGAACCACGGTAACCCTAGTAGCTGATTAGGCATTTTCGGTACTGTTTTGCTACTGAACATAATATCATATATATCATCTTTTTGTGAAGTTGCAGTGAACCTATTATGTGAAGTGATTTAGTAAGTAAAGATTAATTTGGTTTGTTGAGACAATTTTTACATGTATTAGCATAGCCTAACCACTAAACTTGTGGCGGGTAAATGTTTATTGATGATTTCTCTGCCATATAGTGATGGTTGTAAGAATTCCACTCCTGTATAAATATATAAAAAAAATTAAAGTATTTTTATAAAAAAATTAATGAGGTTTATAATTAAGTTAATAGGAGTTGATATCTTATATTTTGAGTTTTTTTTGAGTTAATCAATAAGATTAACAAATGTGTAACAAATGTATAGCCAAAATTCATTTCATGGTGGTCTTATTTTGTTATGCTTAAATGCATCTTGATTAAGATTTAAATAAGGTTAGTTAATCAGTTTATGTTTTTTGGTTTTTTCATATCAATTTTTGTATTTTTGTATTAAATAGTATTTGTTTTATGTTTATTTTAATTAGTTTAATGTTTATGTTATATATGAATGAATAACTATAACTATCTAGTAATTAGTTTAATGTCTAACATTTTTTTTAAGAGCTAGCCATTTCCACACAAAACTAAGTTCACTGGCTACTTTGCTACTTAAGTTGGGTTGCATCTCTCAGCTTTCACCTACCACTTTAATGGTTGTGCTATTTAGGCCCATAGTAATATCTCATATTTTGGGTTTCACTAAACAGATTAAAAAAAAAAATCCAAGTTTATGTTGTTATGTATTTAAATGCATGATTGATTAAGATTTAAATGGGCTTAGTTAAATGATTAATTAGAAGAGTTAGTAAAAAATTCTTATGCTTTTGGAACCTTTTGTTTGTTAAATAAATGCTTTAAATTTATTTTGAATTTAGTATTAATTAAATATATAAATAAGGGACACTTGCCATTTTGTTTTTTTTTTAAATTAAATTCTTAAAATTAATTACTTCGATGCGTTTATAACTTTCATTTTGGGATTCATTGACCAGATTAATAAGATTAACCAAGGTGTAACAAGTGTACATTGGGATTCATTTCATGGTAGTCTATATTGTTATGCTTAAATTGATTAATATTCAAATGAGCTTAGTTAAATCGTTAGGGCTGGTGCAATCTAATGCTGGGCACTTATGACGCGTTCATTGCAATGGACTTCTAGAAAAACAAAAATCTGAACATCAAAAAACAATATTAGAGGTACCTACACAACATTTTGAAATATGGCGTAAGAATATGAAATGTGGACAATCGGATTACCTTCCGGAATATATAACTTTTAGTTATGGAAACTAAGTATAAATCCCAAAAACCGAGGTTCTTCTAAGGTTGGTATGTTATTTTTTTCCCAAAAAATAATGAATATGTTTGCGTTGGTCCACTCATTTGGTATGCAAATGGTGGAATTCTATGAATAAAATTATATAGAGTTGTAGATAACAGGTGTGTCTAGTGCAACGTTATTTTTCCATATTTATTTACGTTATAATTTTTTTTTTCAAATTAAAGAAGTCAGTGACGCCCTAAAATGACAAGGTCGAGCGTTGGTCCACCACAACTTCCTCTTAACATAGTCAATGAACGATATTTTTTTTTTGGATGTAGGTCTTGTGTCTTCTTGTGCGGGCTCTTTCCTGTTTTCTAAATAGGTGAGCCAATCAAAAGTTATAGCCGAAGCAAATAGCCTACCTTTTGGGTTAGATTGACGTAAGTCCATTTAAAATTAAATAAAAAATAGAAAAAGATAATAGATTTAAATAAAAATTACATATTCAGAATCTACAAACAGAGTTACACAAGTGTGTGAATTTTCATTAGCAGTGGACAAGCGTGGCATATGCAAACCCATGCATGAAATAGGAGAAGTGATACAAAACATGTTTTATGTCATAAGACAGTCCAAACCACTTGGTTTGGAAACCCGAACCTAAAACCAAAGCAGCCAAGTCATCCACCACGTAGGTTGGAAAAAAGGTGCCCGCCAAAATTCT
This sequence comes from Pseudotsuga menziesii, assembly GCA_001517045.1. Classification (NCBI taxonomy): domain Eukaryota; kingdom Viridiplantae; phylum Streptophyta; class Pinopsida; order Pinales; family Pinaceae; genus Pseudotsuga; species Pseudotsuga menziesii. The sequence continues at coordinate 62,592 of LPNX010441315.1, read as the reverse complement.
AAATTTAAATCACGCATGCATGCGCGTAGTTTAAAACACAACATGCACGCACTAGAAGCGTGATTGCGCTGTTTAGTGCACACGCATTAAAGACGCGTGTGAGCAATTGTTAAGTAAAAACTTTGTTTTGATTTTATTTTCAAGTATTTGCAATGGAATGATGATGATGAACAATGATGATGACGAGGAGGAGGAGGATGATGAAAAGGATGATGACAATGATGAGGATGAGGATGATGACTATGATGATGATGATGATGGTGATGATGATGAACAATGATGGTGATGATGACGATGATGATGATGACGACGATGATGATGATGAACAATGATGGTGATGATGATGATGATGATTTAATGATGATGATGATGATGATGATGACGATGGTGATGATGATGACGACGATGATAGGTTTAGTTGAAACTTTGCTTTGATTTTATTTTCAAGCATTTTCAATGGAGTGATGATGATGACCATGACGATGATGATGAACAATGATGATGATGCTGAGGAAGATGATGACAATGATGATGATGAGGATGATGACTATGATGATGATGAGTAGGAGGAGGATGATGAAAATGATGATGATGATGATGATGAGGATGATGATCACGATGACTATGACTATGATGACGATGATTATGATGATGATGATGATGATTACGATGATGAGGATGATGATGCCGATGATGATGATGAGGAGGATGATGATGACTATGATGATGAACAATGATGGTGATGATGAGGAGGAGGAGGAGGAGGAGGATGATCACGATGACTATGACTATGATGATGATGATGATTGCGATGATGAGGATGATGATGATGATGATGATGAGGATGATGATGACTATGACGGTGATGACGATGATGATGATGACGACAATGATGATGATGATGATCGCGAATAGTATGACTATGATGGCGATGATTATGATGATGATTACGATGACGAGGATGATGATGACTATGATGGTGATGATAACGTTGATGATGATGATGACAATGATGATGATGAGGATGATGACTATGCTGCTGATGATGAGGATGATGGTGATGAGGAGGAGGAGGAGGATGATGACTATGATGATGATGATGAGGATGATGATGATGATGACGATGATGAACAATGTTGGTGATGATGATGATGATGATGATGATGAACAATGTTGGTGATGATGATGATGAGGATGAGGATGAGGATGATGATGAAGATGATGATGAAGATGACGATGGTGATGATGATGATGATGATGAGGATGATGCTGATGATGGCGACTATGAGGAACAATGATGATGATAGGTTTAGTTGAAACTTTGCTTTGATTTTATTTTCAAGAATTTTCAAAGGAATGATGATGATGACCATGACGATGATGATAGAACAATGATGATGATGATGAGGAGAAGGATGACAATGATGATGATGAGGATGACAATGATGATGATGAGGATGATGACGACGATGACGACGACGACAATGATGGTGATGATGATGAGAAATGATGGCGATGATGATGATGATGATGATGATGACGATGATGATGAACAATGATGGTGATGATGATGATGATGATGACGACGATGATGATGAACAATGATGACGAGGATGATGACTATGATGATGGTGATGAGGATGAATATGATGATGATGATTATGATGGTGATTCCATCGGATTATGCAGGTGTGTTTGGCATGGACGCCATGGGAAAGCCACCCCTGGCCTCTCGGCATAGGGTTTTGTAGGGCCGATGCACCATTGCCAGGGTTTCATGGACCCCATTTTCATGTGACTTTTAATTCGACATAACTCGGCAACTGGAGGTCAGATCGACGAGCCGTCGACTCCGTTGATCTCCTAGCATGCCATTACCTATAGTAGACCCTCTCCACTTCTATGAAAGGCCATGTGCTTCTATGATGAAAGATGATTAGGGCTTATAAACCCTAATGAGGAAAACAATTATACTGTGGGCACCTTAATGACAACAATAGATAGTTTAGGGCTAGCGTTGCTTATGGTTTCCAAATATATATACATACATATCATATATATACATATATATATAAGAACTATTTCAATTGTCCAAATATTGTGTACTTGGAGATTTGAATTTTACTTATATTATCTTTATGATTGGGTAGATTCTAGCATTGGTTATGCATGCTAATTTGAGATAATTTTTGGTTGAATTTGTTAAGTAAACTTTAATGGTGTTTATTTCGTTAGCTATACTAAGTGCAAACCTTTGGATATATCATCATGCACTTGTGTAGGCCATCAAGATGATGACTAAGGAAAATCCTCTGAAATAAAAGGAAATTGATAGCCAAAATGACCCTTCAAACCATGATTGTACACCCAAAGAGAACATGTCGCTACCAAAGGAAGGATCAATAGGGATGACAAGTAGGAATGATAAGAAGTATAATCACTTGGATTTTGATGACACAATGAATTGTAAGAAATTCAAGGCCTTTTATACTATTTTTCCAAGTTACGGATGTTTATATACCACTCTCAAATTTGTTTAAGTATGGCTGGGAATGGTTGTTTAGATACAGTCCCTTTAGGGTGTCTTTGTGCCACTTTAAATTGGGTTATGGAAAAATTTGAGGTGAGGCGTTAGTGAGTGGGTAAGATAGGAAGGAAAGGAAGTAACCTTAGGCTATGATAGGTGGGTAAGAAGGCTATTAGGGCTGCCCTAAATAGGATATTGTAGTCAAGAAGTTAGGATGTCTTAGGATGAGTTAGTAGTGTTCTAGGGGTTTCCAAAATGGATATTACATTCAAAGATATAGGGCTAAGCCATGGGGGTATAAGTAGTGTGGAAATGAAAGGAATAAGCCTTGCTTTAGAGAGAGGGAAAGGTAGGAGTCTAGGGCAAGGGATTTAGCAAGGGTTAGGCTAGAATAGAATGGTTTAGGTGTGTCTTATGGCTGCCTAATAGGTAGTATTACAACCTAGTTTGATGGACAATCCTAGGGTTAGTAAAGGTTATAAAATGGAGTAGAATGCCTATTGATATGGACAAGGCAAGTCCAAAACACATGTAAGATGAAGATGAGCTACGATTTACTTATTTCACTATGGTTTATAAAAAGAGTGCTCATGAAGCTCTAACCCTAGCTTATGTGAAGTAATACATGCTTAAGCTTTTAAGTATTTTATTCGATTAGTCTATAAAGAATATGTGACATATGACTACAATCCTAGGCATGCTCATACACAAACAAAAATGTACTTTATAAGAGGCCAGAAGAGATGGTTGGGTAGGGTTGGTGTCAGGGTGTCCCTTCTAGATTTAGGGTTTCATGATTGATTCTAAACCCTAGGTTATGCATGCTAACCCTTTAATCGTTAAAATTGCAACAATCAATTTTTTCTAAGTAGATGTAACAAATGCAAGCCAGCAACAGTCATGTTCAATATGATTCTCAGCTCATTAATACTATGAAATTTTCATGCGACTTTCAACCCAAAGAGAACATGTCGCTACAAAATGAAGGATCAATAGGGGTGATGTGTCTTTTATAGAAGACACATATTCATGAACTTGTTTCATTTTTTAATTGTTAAGGAAGAACAATTTTTATGGGACGTTATCATTATGGGACGTTTTCCTTTCTATTATGCATGTGGTTGAAGCATGTTAGTGGTGTTGATGGGATGTTATCATCATATCGTACAAAGTCAACCTATTTTGCAACCAACATACATTGACATAGACCCAAATCAATCCACTTTTCATGAAGATAGAACTGTCAAACTAAGAATGATTTCTAGCCAAGTCAAAATGATTATGACAGTCCAAAACACTAGTTTCCAGCTTGCCAAAATGAGTGTACAATCCCAAATGCAAGTACTAATGATAAACAAGAGTTGGAATGGCACTTTGAATTAGTGAAAGGTACCGTCAAAACAAAAGTATTTCCAGCCAAGAATTTAGCATTATGACAGTCCTATATTTCACTTTTTAGCTTGTCAAGACAGTCCAAGATGTAATTTCCAGTTAAGTACAATGTCTTATGACAGTCCAAGATGTAATTTCCAGTCAAGTAGGAATGATAAGAAGTATATTCACTTGGATTTTGATGACACAATGACTTGCAAGCAATTCAAGTCCTTTTATAGTATTTTTCCAAGTTATGGATGTTTATATACCACTGTCAAATTTGTTTAAGTATGGATGGGAACGATTGTTTAGATGCAGTCCCTTTAGGGTTTCTTTGTGCCACTTTAAATTGGGTTATGGACAAATTTGAGGTGAGGTGTTATTGAGTGGGTAAGCTAGGAAGGCAAGGAAGTGACCTTAGGCTATGATATGTGGGTAAGAAGGCTATTAGGGCTGCCCTAAATAGGATATTACAGTCAAGAAGTTAGGGTAGCTTAGGATGAGTTAGTGGTGTTCTAGGGGTGTCCAAAATGGATATTACAGTGAGAGATATAGGGAGAACCGTGGGGGTCTAAGTAGTGTGGAAATGAAAGGAATAAACCTTGCTTTAGAGAGAGGGAAAGGTAGGAATCTAGGGAAAGGGTTTTAGCAAGGGTTAGGCTAGAATAGAATGGTTTAGGTGTGTCTTATGGCTTCCTAATAGGTAGTATTATAGTTTAGTTTGATAGATAGTCCTAGAGTTAGTAAAGGTTAGAAAATGGAGTAGAAGGCCTATTGATATTGACAAGGCAAGTCCAAAACACATGTAAGATGAAGATGAGCTACGCTTTACTTATTTCACTATGGTTTATAAAAGGAGTGCTCATGAAGCTCTAACCCTAGCTTATGTGAAGTAATCCATGCTTAAGCTTTGAAGTATTTCATTTGATTAGTCTATAAAGAATATGTGACATATGACTATAATCCTAGGCATGCTCATATACAAACAAAAAGGTACTATATAAGAAGCCACAAGAGATGGTTAGGTAGGGTTGGTGTTAGGGTTTCCCTCCTAGGTTTAGGATTTTTAATTGATTCTAAACCCTAGGTTATGCATGCTAACCCCAAAAAACCATTTGGGTCAGGGTTTCCTCATTGATTATAAATCCTAGGTTATTCATGCTAACCTTTAAACTTCAGTTAGGGTTAGGGTTTCCTCGTTGATTCTAAACCCTAGGTTATGCATGCTAACCCTTAAATCGTTAAAATTGCAACAAGTACAATAGATCCTTAACATTGCAAGTGATCAACAATAGCATAACAAATATGTATGTATTCAATGAGAGTAAGCAATGTCAACTTCATCTTCAAATGATATGAATTACCAAATTTATCAAAATCAATGTTTTCCAAGTAGATGTAACAAATGCAAGCCAACAACAGTCATGTTCAATATGATTCTCACCTCATCAATACTATGAAATTTCCAGTCAATCAAATGGTATGAAATTTCTAGTCAATGAGGTTTTTTTTTTTGTTAACTAACCTATAGTGTTAAATTTTTTATGTATTTTATTGTGAACATACATACTTTATTGCTTCGTCAACAATAAGTATTGCAAGCGCATCAACTGTAAACTACTACTGCATTCGACATAATGTATGCAAATCTATAATAAAAGGAAAAGTAATATAAAGAAGTGAAAATTGATATATTAATATACACAAATTTCCAATCATATAGAGTGGTAGTGAAAAATGGAACAGGGCATGTGCAAGAAGTTGACGGACCCTTTAGATGCAATGGTGGAGTGAAGTCATTCACTCTTCATCCAAAAAAAAGAAATCAACCCAAGCAACACCGAACCTGCCAAGCCTAGTCCCAAGGCTGGCAATGGTCATGCCAACTAGGCTAGTAAACAAAATCGCGTGCACGATTTCCTTTGCTAAAACGCGCACGCAATTCTTAAAACTTATTTTTTGTTTTAAACTGGCCGAGGCCGTCTTTTTCTCATTATCGGTGCGGCTATTGGACGAAGGAAGGCGAAACCTCGACTGTCAATATGCGATTTTGGGTGTGCTTGAGCCCTCCATCACCACCTTTGGATTAACCTTCCCTTTGTGATGTATTTTCTTCAATTTTTTTCATGTTTTTTTCATTTTCTACATCAATCCCAATAGATAAATGTTGATTTTAAAGAATGGACTCATAATAATAAACTTACTGTAATTCTACACCCCTATAAAACTATAAAATCTAGTGCACCAACCACTAATTGAATGCAAGTTGGAGGCAGCGTTCAAAATTGAACCCTTCACAACCCTTCCAAAGGGTTCTAGCCCTTCCTAGAAGTGTAAAGTTAAAATTGTCTTTCAAAAAAAAATTGAAATTTGAATTTTACCCTTCCAATAAAGAAGGGCATAATTTATATCAACATTTCAAAAGAAGTGCAACTTTTGAAATTATCCATCCATATAAATTTCTCTTCTCATTACATCCTCTTCTCTTTAAATTCTCATCTTATAGTCATAATTAAGGATTATTATGCCTACACATCCTCACCTTATAATACGAATTGGGTCAAGGCCCAAAGACAACCATAAAATATTAAATGTGTCAAGACGCAAAGAGTAAGATACAACTATAAGTCTTATATTAAATTGATCTTATAAGTCTTTAATTAACAGTATAAACTGAGATTTGACACATTGGATGGCTTTGATCTTCTTATCATGAGTCCTTACCAATGTGATTGCAAGGCATTCTTTGAAGGTGAAGTCAATAATTTTAGGTCTTCTTCCTCATTATCATGCCTTTTGGTAAGACAATAAAGATGGTAGTGACCTGTATCAACATGGAAAATGTTTTAGGAATGGAGGTTATACACATTAATTGTTTTCATTAAATAATTTAAATTCCTGCTGATGACTATCGATTCAATGAACCGTGGACTGGTACAAAACACAACACATTTTAGAGCCCCAAGCACTTAATTACACACACCTATAACTTTCTCAAATCTAGCCATTAATAAACTTATTTTGGTATTCTAGTTCAATTTAAAAGGAGTGTTGAGACTTAGAAATACAGTTAGTTGCAAGGATTCAGTTGACTTAGGCCCCTCCATCACATACATGTATGCTTTCAAAACAAGCGCTGAAAAACAATATTTGTTTTTTGCATTTTTTTTGGTGAAAAGGTTTGGCTAATTTATACATGTCAAATAAAGGACAATTATTTATATTTCCCTTCATCTCTGAAGGGCTAAGAGAATAAATGCCCTTCTAATTGAAATTAAGACCCACCCTTCAAATTTGATCACTGGTTGGAGGTGCTTGCCATGAGAAGCATGGCTGCAAACCTCGTGAACACCTTGATTCCCAATCTAAACACCAAGAACTAAATAAGTGGCATTAAGGTGTCTAATAATCACCTTGTTTACATTGGATCCTATTAGTCTTGTATTAGCACCCACATTATTGTCAATACTATCACAAATAAAATTTCAAAATATATACAGTGTTATTGCTTTTTAAAAAAGGGGTGATATATTGATCAATTGTTCTTGAGACGAGATCTATGGCTTCTTCATAGTTGATCCTCATCAAAATGCTAATAATCTTCATTAAATTAATAAATGGCTTAGAAATTGATTACCAACTTCATTCAACAATAGCCCCTCTCATTAACAATAAATAGCTTATGAATAGACTAACACTCTAAATAGCTTATGCCGCCTATTCTTTACTGTAAAATTCAAGATCAATCTTTAAATTTACATGATAGATTTAGTTTATATGTCAATAGTTATACAATTTTCAGTTCTTATATATGTCATTATATCATGTGTTTATATTTCTAATAATATTTTATTTGTATTTATGATTGCAGTGGCTACTATGGATCGTAACAATGCAGGGATACTGAGGTTCATTGGTCATTTGAGAGAGATAGGTTCAGCTTGGAGGGGTGGAGATGAGCTCCACCGCTCCCTATCAGATTCATTGCTATCTATTGTTGATACGATCGCAAGATCGAATGATGCGTTGTATAGCATCAAATCTTACAGGGAGAGAAAAAGGCAACAATATGCTGATGGCTTGAGTTACAATGAGGTAAAAAAGATGAAAATAACAAAACAAGACATCTATTCATTGTTTAGAGTGCCTGGGACAGATAACATACCGGAGATCAGTAGGCCACATATTTCTATTGAGTGGTGCACTTTTCCACCCATCAGAGACAACTGGATGGATAGGTGGTACATGGTTTTTGACATCCCCCCTCACAACAATAGGGAAGTACCGATGTACTTCCTCCGAAAATTGTATGCAGAGTTTGTGATGGGGAAACATGTCAACTGTTTTGACATGTTGGGCTTCCAGGGAGTTGGTAGGGGAATGCCCCAACATCGACCCCATGCTAGGCATAGAGATGCCAATCCACATATACCTGCACCCCGTGCCCATCTACCGAGGGCAGACATCCCTCCTGCACATGACATGGTTGCCCAGACACAGGATGCATTTTTTACTCTAGCTGAGATGGTCTCTTGACACATGGCCACTATTGACGAGAGAGCGCCCTCTTCCTCTGCTGGTGTACAACCACCAGCTTCTGGTGGTGGAGGGACATCTGTCGGTGGGGATAGACCGCACATCTGCACATCGTGTGGGGGACCCTATTATGGTCCTGGACCAAGACATGGTACCAATACGATGTCTGGTGGTCAGGTAAGGACTTTGTTTTAAAACTCTGTTATTGAACTCAATTTTTAATTGTTCCATACTATATCTAACATATTAAAAGATTCATAATATATATGCAATATTTACTTTTGCAGGAGTTTGATGCCTCTCACGGGGGTGGTA
>LPNX010441315.1:8652-46152 GCA_001517045.1 Pseudotsuga menziesii | reverse complement strand
AGGATGATGAGGATGATGAAGATGAAGACGAAGATGATGAAGATGATGTTCATGGTGATCATGATGATGATGATGATGGTGATGATGTTGATGGTGAGGATGATGATGAGGATGATGATGATGATGATGTTGATGATGATGATGAAGATGATGATGGGAATGGTAATGATGATGATGATGATGACGACAATGGTGATGATGATGATGATGATGATGATGATGGCGATGGTGTTGATGATGACGACGACGATGATGATGATGAGGAAGGTGATGATGATGATGATGATGATGATGATGATGATGATGATGACGATGACGATGACGATGGTGATGATGATGTTGATGATGACGGCGATGATTCTGATGATCATGTTCATGATGTTGATGGTGATGATGATGATCATGGTGATGATGATGATGATGATGATGTTCATGATGTTGATGGTGATGATGATGATCATGGTGATGATGATGATGATGATGAAGGTGATGATGATGACGATGGTGATGATGATGAAGATGAATATGATGATGATGATGATGAAGATGATGAAGATGATGATGATGAACATGGCAATGTTGATGATGATGATCGATGATCAATGATCATGGTGATGATGATGATGATGATGAAGATGATGATGATCATGATGATGATGATGACGATGGTGATGATGATGTTTATGATGTTGATGTTGAGGATGATGATGATGATGAAGATGATGATGATGATGATGATAATGATGATGATGAGGAAGAGGATGAGGATGATGATGATGAGGATGATGTTGTTGATGATGATGATGACGATGGTGATGATGATGTTCATGATGTTGATGGTGATGATGATGATCATGTTGATGATGATGTTCATGATGTTGATGGTGATGATGATGATGAGGATCATGAAGATGACGATGGTGATGGTGATGATGATGTTGATGATGGTGATGAGGATAATGATGATGGTGATGAACATGATGATCATGATGATGAAGATGAAGATGATGATGAAGATGAGCATTATGATGATGATGAAGAATGCTATTTTACTTTTACAAAATGTGCACACAATTTGTTTGAATAGAACGCGCACACGTTTTGTTCATTTAGAACGCACACGCGTTTCGATTTGACTAAATTGCGCTCGCGTAGCTGTTAAATTCAAAAATTTATTCCCTCCAAAGGATAAGGCCGAGCCTCCACCCATGCTTGCATGGAATTCCTATGCCTATGTGTCTGCTTTGTACTTTGCTTCGGATTCAACATGCCTGTGCCTTGGAGGATGATAAACCATGGCAAATTCAGCATTATATCCAAATTTTCAATATGCTTGTGTTTAGCGGTTCGTCTGATTATGCTGCACACCTCCATTTTTTATGAGATTTTAGAAACAGATATGGTTTTTTTTGCAGATTCTAAATATGTAAATTTTAACAAGAATACATAATTTTTTCTATTTTTTATTTATTTATCTTCTGTCATCACTCCTCAACTCAAAAAACACACTGGTAGTGTTTCGTCCATATCTCTTTCGTTTCTCAACCATTTAAAAAAAAATTGTATGGTGCACTAAATAACACCAAGCTCTACATCCTATAAAATACCCATTTCCAAATAATTGCATTAAGACATTCAAATGCTGCACCCACAATTGACGTACCGTTTTCGAGGTTTGATCTCTTAGGTAATTAAAAAAAAAATAAAAAAAATTAATTTTATTATTGGAAAAATAGTCGTGCACTAGTCCTATATGTTCTCTATATGTATACCAGTTTTCGTAAGTTTATTCCATCATTTAGACACTTAGACGCTGCACCCACAAAAACATATACCTTATAATTTGTCCAAAAAAAAAAGTGCCCGTTAAAATTTATCTAACTTTAGATAGTTAACAACATTTTCAATAGAAAAAATATATATATTTGGAAAGGTCATTCAATTTCCTACATTTCTTGTTTTTTACTGATCGCAAGATTCATTGTGTAAGTGTCTCAAAATATGCATCCAAGTTGATGGATGCCTGTTTTTTCAGTTTTGTATTGCATCTAACGTGCCAAAAGAGACCCTCAACTTCTTGCACACACCCAACATCGTTCCCAATTTCTATACAATGGCAAATCATGCCGTATACAAAATATGGAAACTCATGCCAAAATGCCACATCATGGCTAGTGTACATAGGAGGGTCTCTCAATCCTCCTATCCACCCTGGGAGCTCCCAGGTGCATCTCCAAAATCGATCTTCCTCTTCTTCAAGCTAGAGGAAGCTCGGTTCTTCCGGCCGCTTCGACCCCCTCCCCTTGGGCTTTGAAACGACAAGAACGAAATGTCAACTCCTACAGGAAATTATACAAGTATAAAACACAATTTAAAAATCAAAATTACGTTTTCAAATTTTAAATATCTCACCTGAGATAAGACCGTAAGTGGTGAGCAGGCTACCCTCCTCCGTGATACAAGTCTCTCGGCAATGCCACCCTGCAACATTTAAATAGTAAGATAACTCACACAATTTACTGCCTATGTTAATTTTCGTTAATATTGCACGAGATTTTCATAAACTAATCAATTTCACTTTGAACACAACAGGCTAGTCCTAGGGGTTGGCAGGTGGAGCAATCGATTGGTCGTCAGGGGTGGAAGGTGGAGCAGTCGACTGGTCCTTAGGGGTGGCAGGTGGAGAAGTGGGTTGGACAACCTTCTCTGATGCTAGGGTGGATGACATAGCGGAGGATGTAGCCACATCGACGTTGGCTCCAACACTAGGGGGCATGGTGGGAAAGGGCATGGACTGGAGTGGGAAAAGTGGTGATGTACGACGATAAACGCCAACTGGCTGTAGAATGGAATGGGTCACCCTAGAAGGGGAAATGAGGGTGGTGGGGGAATATGGGGGAGGGGGCTGAGGTCTGGGATGGGTGAATGTGGATGGGTGGTGTATCGTGGTCGAAGGAGGGAGGGTGAAAAAATGGGAAATTGCAAGGGAGGGGGTGGATGGGTGGGGCGGGGAGGAGTGAGCGAAGGCTATGACAAAGAAGGGGGAGCTGGATGGAAGTTTGGTGGTGGATGGGAGGCAAGGGATGGATGGAACGGGGTGGGGAGGGATGTAGGGAAAGGGGCATGTATGCCAGGGGCTACACCTGGCATATATGGTGGGAAAATGGAAGTTGGTGGAGAGATAGTGACAATGACATTCCTATGTACTTGAAACTACATGCATATTCATGGCCTTGTATATTAGTACATAAAAAATATAACTATACAAATCTAAGCCATCAAAACTAAAATTGAATTTATACTTTATTACAAGATACCTACTCACGAGGGGATCTATTGATCCTCGACAGGGATGTATGGTCACTCAATTCTGTGGACACCTGTTCATTTACATAAAAATATTTAGATTCAATTACTAAATATTAACTACATTGGCTGACAAGATTAACTACTAACATTAAATTTAATCATTGAAAGAAAAATACCTGTGTGTATGGTGCTGCGATGTCCTCTGCAGCTGCCATGGCTCCATCTAGGTTGAAGGAACCAATGTCCTCCCACCCGGGTGTAGGAGACTCAGCACTGAATAGTTGTACATTAAAAAAAATCAAGTCATCAACATTTGATTCTAAGTTAAATTTATTATAAATTATGAGATTACATAACGTATAATCAATACTTGAACATTAAATAAAACAATAACTAACCTAGTGTAGGTAGCTCTCTGTGGCATGCTCCTGCATGGGAACCTGGTATGGATGCCCACAATGAGAACAACGATGTGGCACTGGTCCCGTCGAGCTGGATGGATCATCCTGGCTACCACCTATAGCTGCTCTCCCTCGCCCACCACTAGTAGACCGTGCAGAAGTGGTCTCTCGGGGTGGTCTTGCTCGCTCTGTGAGGACATAGCCATAAATGTGGTATGCCTGAGAAGGTGTCGTATGGAACGTCTAACGGAATCATGGATCTCATCTTGCTCACTACTTAATCCAAGGGGTTGAGGAAGCGGGTTTGGCTCTTGCCTAGGTACAAGAGGTCCTTTGAGTGGGTTTCAGTGGGTGCGAGGTTGATCTTGGGCTGAGCCAAAACCGACACCCTAAAACTCGGTGATGTTGAAGTAGTTCACATGGAACCCTAACATTAACTCATTCCACAGTTTCCTGAGAAAATGCTGTGGGACCTCAACATTGTTGCATGGAGGCTTGTCGAAAACCATGAAACATCTCTTCCTCCAGTTTTCTCTACATGGCTGGTAATTACACCAGTCCATGCAAACTCATCTCTTCCTCACATATGGAGGCTGTCCTATTCTTGGATCTGTAAATTTGCTCCACAGTTGGGCTTTTGTGATATTTAGGTTTTTTATATCCTCTTTGGATATACTAGTGCCATAATGTTGTCTCATTCGAGCCCTATATTCTCTAAAATTGGTTATCTTACTGTGGGCAATGTTGATAGATTCTATTATGTTTTCTAGTGATTTCGCGAGGGAAACCCGAGAGGGTTCCCTGGTGTTCTTCAGTTCATCGCTCAAAATTCTTAATTGGTTTAAATCCTAGTGTAATTCATCTTCGGGGTTTTCTTCATTAAATTCGATGTTTGGGTCCTCTGATTGGTTTGTTTCATTCCTTTCGTGGGATGGTTCATTGGTATTTGTCATTATGTTTAGGTAATTTGTACCTGCAATATCAAATTTTCCCCATTTCAATTCATTTTCATTTTTTTTAAAATTTTGTATTTTATTTGAAAAACAATTTAATACATTAAAATAAACCAAAAAAATAACATTCCTACTCCATCTACCTTACTCCAATGTCGTGGGTGTCGTTTTAGCTTGGTTGGACACTTTAGTTGGGCTCCTTAGGGGTCGTTTTCACCTCCTTGGGGGTTGTTTTCACCTCCTTGCATGCTCGCAGGTGCGTTTTGAACAAAACAAAACTGTTCACTATTTTTTTAAACACAGGGACGTGCTCGCATCCCTGTGTGTGATCACACAAAACATGCGTGTGCGCACATACACATGCGTGTGCGTGCTCCTATTCTCCACGTTGGCAATCCGGCGTGGAGGTTCGCTACTACCAAAGCAGGAGCGCGTGCACACATCCAAGGGTGCGTGCGCGTTCTTGTTTTTCTTCGCTCGTGCACTCCCATTGCATCATATTTGGGTAGCAGCTTCTTGCGGGCACCCGTTAATGAGATCCATTTAACTAAGCTCATTCAAATGGTTAACTAGAATCATTTAACTAGCCTCATTTAAAGTTTAGTTAAATGGTTTACTAGAATCATTTAGTTATAATATTTTTTGATTATTTTATGCTTATCGAACTTTTTGTTTATTCAATTGATGCTTTAAATTTATTTTTAAGTTTGAGCAGCTTCAAAAATGACAAGTGGCCTATTGGCATTCATAGGCCACAAATTGAGTAGATGTGCTTCTTTTATAATCCCATATAGAATAAATTGTATGATTAACAATTTCTTCTCTCTACCCATGCTTAAATAATGTTAAAACCTATTCATTATAAAATAAAACCAGCATAAATCCATCCTAAACACTAATCTATCAAGTAGTCAAGGGTATACAATTTCTTGAGGTGTTCATGTTACGTATAACATGGCTACTCTCGGTGCACATAACATTATTTCGTTACGTGTAAAGTTACATATCTCTCTCATACTAGGTTGTAAGTACTTCGCTACTCTTAATGCAATATACACCCTTAAAATTTATGATTAACAACTTTATGTCTACCATGCTTAAATAACAAATCTGCAATATGATTATTGGTGTGTATCAATGCAATATTAGAAATTACAAGGAAGGTAAGTGTTGATGAATATAATTATGCTTTGCACTTGAGCATGATAGTAAGTGTTGATGAATATAATTTAAGAAACCATATTGAAGGGCCTCATCATCTCATTGTCTTCATGGTCCAAGATCGTACCACATACATAGGAGGAAATACCCCATTGTTGGTGTTCCAATCGCTCTTTGAAAAATATTTTTTGGCCCTTATCTTGCTTTCCTCATCCTCCATAGCTGAATTAAACACTTGTCGCACAACCAAATGATAGTTAATCTTATCTATATAGAATCTTCAAATCATTCGAAAAAACCAACAATGAGGAATTAAAATATGGATCCTTCATTTCAATACTGGGAATTGAAGCCATAGTGAATTAACCTATCACAACTAGTATGGATCACATCATAAAACGTCTATGGGGGAATGTCTCAGTCTGGCGGTATGACAAGAGTGTATATTGCAATCGATCGTACAATATACATAACAGGAAATGCCCTGCTACTGGCATTTTAATTGTTCCTGAAAATTGCTTTATGGCCCTTATCTTTCTTTCATCATCCTCCATAGCTAAATTAAACACCATTTTATGCACAAATCAAATGATAGGTAGTGTCGTACATATAGAATCTTAAAATATTTGAAAAAAACAACATTGAGGAATTAAAATATGGATTATTCATTAGAGAGCAGAGATGGATGCCAACTAAATTAGTTTATGTATCTACCTCTCTCCTCAAAAGTGGAGAGAATAACATGCTTAATAAATTATAAATCTAATTGATATTGGTTAGACATTCTTTTAATTTAAGTGATTCAGGTACTAGTTATCTATGGTTAGCTACATGTTATCATTCACCATATTCTTGTTATGGCGCTCTATAGCCCAGTATGTGGGAGATCATGTAACGTTACATAAAGTTGCTCATGTAAATGTCGGCTATAAATATTATTTCCTATTCCTATTATGAGGGAGATGTTGTAACGTTCCTTATGTAAATATGGGTCATAAATATTTACTTTTATTTACTTATGATTTCCGATGATGAGAGAGATGTTGTAAATGTGGGCTATAAATATTTACTTCTATTTAATTATGATATAGATTTTGTTGACCATTAATTAAAAGTAATAAATATTTTTTCTTGCACATTAAAATTAAAATAAAAACAAAAACACTCTCCATTATATTCATAAAGTTAAGGATGTGGATTATATTCATTCGTATAGGCCTGCTATAGATGTGTCTATGTGGATTTCTCATCTCTGGTTAGAGAAATATATGGTATCTCATCATCGCCCTGGATTAAAGAAACCATTTAAGGATATCAAATCAACCTCCCATAATATTGCAATGAAATTTTATACGCTTGAATACTCACAGTTGTTTGGTCGTCTGGCTGAATGAAAATTCTGTCGGGGAGGATTATAGATTACAGGTATAAGTTGATCGGTGGATATGGATAAAAGTGTAATCCCATAATGAATACTTGTTGCTACTACATACAAGGGCCAAGCATTATGATAAGAATCTCATAGTAGTGAAATATGGTTTTTAAATGATATAGATTTCAATTTGTGAAATATGGTTTTTAAATGATATAGATTTCAATTTTTTATAAGAACATCTCATGGTGACTCTTAATTGCGTAGGCACTAAGGAACTAAAGGCAGACGATTTTGGAAGGGCTTACTTGGATGGGAACTTTGAACAGTATTATTTTACCTTTTCTCAGGCGTAGCATTTGGGGTGGTTGAGGACCGTCTTACCTCATTCTCTGCAACAACTTCCTGATGGGATTTAGAGCCTTAACATATTGTTAAGTGCACCAATAGCTCTGCCAACGTTGGAGCATTTTCACTCTCTGTATAATATTCATCCGTCACTCCTCTCACATAATACCCTTCCGAAGCAGTTTATAACTCAGCTTCTTATTAATTAAAGTGTTTTCCCCTCTCGATTACTTATGGACCAAATTTCATTCAACAACGTGCAACAGATCTGCATCAAACATATTCATTTCGAATGTCGAAGCCAACCAAAATCAAGAATGGATGAGTAATTAAACATAACATTTTGCACAACAGGAAACTAGGTATCTACATGTATATCCTCAATTTTGCAACTTCATATATTTAATTATTTTAGAACTGTTGGCTCATTAGATTACTTCCCTAATATTCTCTAGTATTACTTGTGAAATATTAGTATTACCCACTCATTCTCTGCAGCTTCACACACCCCTGAGAAGATACCAATGTTTTCATACTTCGGCAGCTCTTCTAACTCGGATAACCTAGAAACATCTAGGAATCTAAGCTTTGTTTCTTGCATGCTTCGCCTTCCATGATTGCGATTTCTTTTGCTTCACTTTATACCGATCACTGAAAAATACTCACTTCCCATTGTTGGCAGTGATTCGACACAAATTTCTAAAGAAATTGGATGGAAACTTTAGGAACACGCATTGTGTCAGACCGAGTTTGGATGCGACACAATCGAAGGAACACAGAGAATAAACCCACGTTAAAAACCTTATGTCGAGCGTAGAAACGCATCAGTTTTTCATTCACGATATGGGTGATGAAAATCTTTGATAAATCAGAATTGCAAAAATGTTTGAAGTAGACTTCCGCCTATGACAAACCAAACGGGTTTGGACCCCTTACTGAGAGGAGAAGAGGTGCCATATTTTCATTCGACATAGGGACGACGAAAACATGCACACTGAAAAAAGGCTTTATCAATGTAAATATTAATACATTTTCTGAAAAAAGGCTTATCAATGTAAATATCAATACATTTTCTTAAAAAAAAGCTTATCAATGAAAATATCAATACATTTTGTATTCTAATAATGGTTGGAGAGTAATAATTTTAGATTGGTTATAAAATTTGAATACATCATTTTTGTTTTGTATTTCCAACCATATTGCAAACAGTTGTAAATAACATTGATTTGTACACTTTTTGTTATTGTTAATGTGTGCTAAAAAACAACCTCTTAATATGACCTTGTAATGTTCCTACCTAATAAAACAATATAAAATAAAAAAAATTGAATTATGCATAAAAAATTTGTTGACCTTACACATGGTTTTAAAACCATGTGCAAGGCCTCCTAAACAATCCATGGTTTTATTGTACATGGTTTAGGAGGGCCTTGCAAAATAGTTTTAAAACCATGTGCAATGCCTCCTATACAACCCATGGTTTTATTGTACATGGTTTAGGAGGGGCTTGCAAATGGTTTTAAGACTATGTGTAAGGCCTCCTAACAACCCATGGTTTTAGGAGGTCCTTGCACATAGTTTTAAAACCATGTATGTGGGAGATTTTGTAATGTTTGTTCCTCACAAAATAAAACATATTATATGTCCACCATAAATAATATTAAATATTAATAATAAAAATATTATATGTCGACCTTAAATAAAAATATGTGTCTTTTGATTTGAATCAAAACAATGGCTATATATAGGACACACCAAAGCTGATAGCTCGAGTGCAATACCTAAGAAGAGGTTTGCACCTCTAGAGATTTGATCCCTCTCGACGCTTGATAGAGCCTATGATTTGGATCTACGCTGGTCTACCTTCAATTGGCATCAACCATTAATTATTTTTTATGTTTCTTTCCTTTTTAAAAATTTTTTTAGCTACCTCTGATTCAAGCCTAGCTACATGTTATGACTCAGATTCTTTTAGTTATCTTCCATGAACTGCTTGAGTTATCTATGCATCCATGCATCAACTACCAACTTTTTTTTGCAAAGACAAACTTTTTGATTTAAAAACCTTTTTTTTTTGTATTATAAGTAGATTGAAAGATATTGAAAATACTTCAATAACAACTTTTGCAAATATAATAGGGGTGGGATTGTATCTTTTGAATGCAAGTAAAACAAACAAGGTTGCAAGTGTCTGCATTGAGAATGTGAATGCCAAAAATGCCACACAATTTTGGTTTGGGGTACACGTGACTAACTATCTAAGAAAAAAAAAACAAGAATCTCAAGTGTACACATATTACTTATTATCATAGAAGAACGTTCTTTCCAAAGGCATGAAGGATAAGCCTCAAGAAACTTTTCTTGCTCATCCCGACCAATGTTGCATTAGAATCCGTTTCTTTTCTTAGGAGTTCATTAAAGATATTCTACATGATTTTCAACATGATTCTTCCTTGTGAGATTTTTCATCTTCGCTATATCTCCTCCTTAATGCACACATTTTGTCCAAAAAATTGTTTTCCCACTTGTGAGTTCTACAACAATGATGGAACTGCGTGTTTCACTTGTTGTGTGTGCTTAAAGTTGTTGACTTACAAATTTCAACAATAAATGTAAACAAGTCAATATTAAATCATAAATATATTAGAACCATGTGTTCAATAGGGAATATTAATGCTTTAGAAAGTAAGAGTGTTGAATCATTGTGTAGAACAAAAAAATTTGGAATAAATATCCCAATTTTTCGATAAAAGAGTTACTTCTATTAATTGTATAATTTAGATAATATGGAAAAATTATAGTCATTACGAATTGTTACATTGATAGGCATTTATATCTTAGAATTTCGGGGTAGAATACTATCTATTCTTTTCCTAGATTGCAAGAGAAGAGGACAAGTGTATTGTCTAGATTGATTTTATGGTTGTTGTTCAAAATTCGTAATAAACAATTATAAAAAAAATTGAAAATAGCTCATGTGATAATCGCACTTTATGGTAGTTAGAAAAAAAATAGCTCATGTGATAAGTGCACTTAATGACATTGTAATGTGTAGTTCATGTGACAGTGGAACTCCATCTAGCAGCTAGGAGTTGAGCTAATGTGCACAAGGTTTAGTCGAACTCCATTTTGCAGTTGGGAGTTGAGCTAATGTGCAATTCATGTGACAATCGAAATCCTTATAAACTTCTTTGATCTCATGTGATAAATTCACTTAGTGGCATGGTAGTGTGAAGTCTGTGTGATAGTCGAACTCCATCTAGTAGCTAGGATTCGAGCTAATGTGCATAATTTTTAGTCAAACTCCATTTGACAATTGTGAGTCAATCTAATGTGGAGTTTGTGTAACAATCAAACTCTCAATAAAATACTTCGAACTCCTAAAATATGTCAAATATATACCTATAGGCGTATTCAAACATATTAATATTATTAATATGGTAGTTTCTAGTTATAGAATAACATTGCTATTTAGGAAATCAACCAAACTTAATTATTCAAGAATTTGTACATATATACTAGAGTTGATATACAATCTCACATTACAAGGATTTCTTATGTATGGGTAATAAATATCCATTATTGATTACCTCTGCCACCATCTAGAATTAAATAAGTGTTGGGTTAATTCTTGATTTTGTAAATTTTAATGTAGCCTTTTGTTGGGGACAACAGGGAAGGATAAAATATCCTTTGATAAGTGAACCATGGATTGAAGTCAACCTTGAAATTCAACCATGGATAGAGTTCACCCTTTCTTCTAAGTCAACCATGGTTCAACGTGAATCAAGCACTTTTAAAAGTGTGGTTGTGGATTAAAGTCAACTATGGTTCAATGTCAACCTTGCATTGAAGTCAACCATGGATTGCAGTTAACCATGGGTTCAATTCATTAATGTTAATATTATGAATGGATTGAAGTCAACCATTGGATTGAGGTCAACCATGGACTGAAGTTACGATGGATTGAATTCAACCTTTAATTAAAGTCAATCTTGGATTGAATTCAACCTTTAATTAAAGTCAATCTTGGATTGAAATCAACCTTTAAGTCAAATTTGTATAGAATTCAACGTTAGATTTAAGTGAATCTTTGATTAAACTCTACCTTTAAGTCAACATTAGATAGAAATCTACCTTGGATTGAAGACAACCATGGATTTTTTAATTTTTATTTATTTATTATCTATTTATGTATATTATTTATTTTCTATGTTCTCATTTATAATAATAATACTAAATTACGAATAATGTAATACACCCATAGTGCTACATAACCACATGAATGGTCATCAATGGCTAAAAAGCAATCACGGAGCTCTAAATGGGATCCAAAATTTCTTAAACAATTAATGAAATCAATTAAACAACGAAGAAAACAATTTCAACAATTAAACAATTAACATAATGTGGAAGCATAGATTTAAAACTACATAAATAATTGTTGACACATTAATCACATATTAAACCCTTAATGAAATAATTAACAATGCTAAAATTGACATTTAAAACGAACCCGACTGTTAGGATATAATCCTCCCTTGTCCAATTTGGTCAATTATGTCTAAATCAGGAGTCCTTTCAGTCTATTTTTAGTCAGTAGCACCATTTGGTCCACTTAGCCTAATTAGGGCACATGTACCAGTTACTAAAGTGTGGGGAACACTAATTGAGGCCAACTGCCACTGATTATTGTAACACTCTAGTTTTGACCCCATGGTATTGAATTGCATATGATGTAAAAAGAGTTAATAAATCATGGTGTGGAGCTCAAGGAAAATTCCCCACCATGGATTTAGTATTTTATGTTTCGGCAATTAAAATTGATGCCGATGGTTTATGTGCTAGCTAGGCACAATATATTTGAGACATCATGTAAAATGCAAACTAATAAAAATACCACAAATAGCTATGCGCCACAACGTTAAAGAGATGGGGGCATGATTTCACAAGGAATAGGGAGGGGAAACATTCAAACCCTTGATCCAAATGTCAAAGGGTAAACCCATAAAGTTGTCAACCACCCTTTTTGTCTTTTGTGCCCAGTCATCTAAAGTTGGTGGAGGAAGTTATTGCCTTGGGATGGGAGAGGTATGGAGGTCAAATTCGAATTTGGGAAGTCACCCATTTTTGGAAAGTGTGTTTTGGATTGTTGGGCAAGTAAATGCTTGGAAATTCGTTCCCAAGCCATTATTGACCCATGCATTTTCTTTCTCACACAGCTGGAGATAGCTGGGGCATTCTCCCTCATGTTTTTGTTGTTTTTCTTCATTTTTCCCATGCCTGGGAATTTGATTAGGAAATGATCAGTGGTTGGGGTCCTCCCTTGGCGTTTTTGTTGTGGTTTTCCTCATCACCAGGGATGGGAAATCCCATTTTTTGTTTTGTTGAGTCAATATGCAGCAGTGATTCACATTTTGGGGGTTTCAAGAGGTCGTTTTTGGTCTTCCTCACGCAGCTGAGATGGCTGGGAATTTTCCCCTGATGAATTCTGTTGTCTCCTCATTGTTCCATTCCCATAAATTCATTTTTATGTTTCTCTGTGGTTAGGGAGCCAAGATCTTTCGATTTGGGTGTGAATGATGGTTGTTTTTGCTCCGACAATGCTCAGGGATGTTTTCTGAGTTTAGATTTTGATTTGGGGGTTTGTGGTGGCTGAATTGCCTTCATATTGCACAAGAACGTTTCCTGAAAACGTATTTTCTCTTGCAGGGTTGTTTTCCCCTCAACCTTTTTGTTTTGGTTTCCCATAAACGTTTTGCTCATATCCAACAATTGTGTGTGGTTGTGTTTTGATTAATTGGTTGACTGTGTGTTTGATGCAAAATGTTTACTTGGCTGAGTAAGTACAAGAGACCCATCTGTTAAAGGGTATGATAATGTTTGGGTGTGATTGTTGGCTTGGCTGAGTAAGTCCAAGGAATGCTTATGCTATTGGTTTGTTTCCCTAGTATCTTGATAAACCGAAATGTATTTTTGGTGTGGCTGGGTTTCGATATGTATTGGCAATGTGTATGAGCATGTTGTTCCTTATTTCCTTGTGGAATCATGCCTAGCTCGAGGGTGGCAATGATGATGAGATATTGATGAGCACACTGGCCTATGGTTGGGTGGAACGTTGCAATGACAGGGCTAGTTACAAGACAGTGCAATTAAAAGATAAGTATTTACTTTTATTTCTTGTTTACTTACCTTTGCATCGGTATTTGTTTTCTGAATTAATATGAGCATGTTGAGTGCTTGAATGCATGTGGTTTGCTTTTGTTATGTATTTATATTTACAATGCATCTGTTTATGTATCTTATGATCAATGCATTTTATTTATTATCATTTTTATTATATGTCCATGGGCTATTTTTCCTGTTTGACAGCAGCAGTGTGTAGGTCACATCCTCTCCATCATCAGGATGAGGGACGTGGACGTGGCAATTGCACTTGCATGCATTAGTTTAGGAGCCTCCTATATCAATCCCTACAAATTAGGAGCCACTAGGAGTGTCGATACCAACCTCCATCAGTTGAGTTCATTTGGTGACTAGTCAAGCTCAGTTAGGAGTCAGTTACATTCAGTTCTAGTCCCTTACATTCAATTCTACTCAATTAGTTCTAGGATTGCATGGCTGCATGTAGGCGAGGCACATTTACTCACCTACCTTAGTCAGTTAGACTAGTCAACACTCAATTAGACACTTGAGTTTTGATTTTGAACTCCGATGAAATTCGATAATGATTTAGACAAGGTCAGTTAAGCATTCAGTCAAGTAGAGTCCAATCAATTTGAATTTCCTCACATGGATTCGAATTGCATGAGGCTATTTATCCATTGTACTTCATTGTAATTAATTATCTAATTACTTTTGATTGATGAAAACATTCACTATTGCAAGCCATTTTTGCACTGTTTCATTCTTCAATTGCTGAGTAAATTGTATGATCTATCTTGTGAGTTGTGTGTTGGTCCAGATATCTATGTGCTCAATTTAATATGGTATCAAAGCCTTGGCAGGGCAAGGCACTTCTCCTACTATAGATCCATAGTTGGATCAAATTTTCTCCTTCCAGTACTACACCAGAAGCAGAGAATTTACCACTTAATATCCCAAGTAAAGGAATTGTTGACCAAGCTTGCTTGATCAACTATGCTAGGTGTGATGAAAATTCAAAAAGTGTAGACTATCGACCTTATTTTTTCTATTTGATTGTGTGATTTACAGTTTTATCAGTCTTCTTCACTGCATTCGCTACAAGTAGGTCAGTCTCCTTCACTACATTCTCTACAACAACTTAGTCTCTTTCACTACATTCCAAATGGTCCCTGCAATGGAGCTTCTCAATCCTTTAAACTACCACCAGTGGAAGGAGGACATGGTGATGCAGCTACCCTCCAAAAGACTCTTCAAACTCACAATGGAGACAAAGGAAGAGCCAATTCATTATGTTGACAAAGAAAAGTACTGGAATATGCTTGATGAAGCATATAGATGCTTGTGCCTCTCAATCTCTCGACATGTTCCTTCCACATCAATGGATTGAAGACTCCCAAGAAGTTTTGGGATAAGCTTGCTTCCTTATTTGACAAGCAGGATGACCTGAGAATCTATCAGTTATAGAATGAGATGATTTCTCTTCATCCAGCCAATTTCAAAACACTAAATAACTTCTTCACCAAATTCAAGCATCTAGTGTTCCAGTTGAAGCTATGCAAGGTTGAGAAGGAGGATGATCAACTCATCCTTGCCATTCTCTCAAAACTTGGTGCAGACTATTTAGTCTTTGTATCAACATTTCATTATGTGAAGCTTACTACTCCAGATTGGAAGATTCCTATTCTTAACTCCTTCATTGAATCTCTTACTCAGGAGCATGACAAGTTGATCCAAATGGGGATCATTCGATCTTCCAAAGATCAAGCACTAGTTGCAGGAGGACCTAAGGTAGCGAATGTTAAAGGGAAGCAAAAGGATGAGTCTCCTGTGGAGAAAGAGCAGTCAAATGAGCCTTCAGGTTCTAAGAGAATCAAGAAGAATGGCAAAGGAAAGACCCATTTGTTTTTATTGTGGAAGGGGCTTTCATCCAGAAAACACCTGTATGAGAAGAAAAATTGATGAGATGGCTCTTCTTCTGAAGAAACATAACATTACTGTACCTGCTATCCATGGGGGCGTCACCTAAGGACCAATACGATATCACATCCGTTCATATTGGGGGGGTTAAAATTAAAAAATTAAAAGTCAATATATTGGGGGTATATTAGGGGTAAAAAGGGTTTTTTTTTTACTATTTAAATATCCAATATGCTGGGGAATATTTTATTCCACATTCCTACCCACGCTGTTCACCGGTGCTCCAAGCCTGTGAGCACCCTATGTCTACTTGTGGTTTGTGTGCACCCTGTGTATGCTGTGTAGGGTTTTCCTGTGGTTTTCTCCATTGTTTTTCTGGGTTTTCTGGATAACAAGGGCGTGCTGGTCCTTGGGTTTTCTGTGGGTTTTCTCCATCGTGTTTTCTGGCTAGATAATGAGGGCATTTTTTCAAATCATAGCAGTGGTAGCAGTGTTGGTCCTTGGGTTTTCACCATCGTGTTTTCTGGAAAATGAGGGCGTTTTTTCACCGTTTTTTGGTTGTGGGTTTGTGGTGGGTTTCTCTGGTGCATAGCAGTGTTGGAGGAGTCACGTTGGAGAGCCACTGCATAGCATTCTTGGTGGTAAGCTATACTGTGTTTAATCTCTGATGAAAAATTCCTTCTGGTGAATGAAAAGTTGAAGATCCAAGTAAAGAGTCACAAGATTGAAAGCTTGTGACTCTTAGAGATATCAGCTGTGCTTTTCTAGTGGTTGGTATTATATTTTTTCTGTGCATGAACGGTATGTTCTTTTTTGGTGGTTGGTATTATATTTTTTCTATGCATGAACGGTAGAATCTCTGGATTTCCTTGGTTATACTTCTAATTTATTTGTTAGAAAAAGTGACTTTAGACTAGTGGGTTTAGAGGATGGAATTGTTCAATCAGTTAAACTAAGTTATATTTTGGTAAATTCTGTTGGGTGTGTGGTGACATGATGTAGCCTTCAATGTTAAAAGTGAATTGCATCAAGTAATAGCATTGGAGGCCTTGCACTAGTTTGTTATGGAGCCCTATTTAGTTTCACTTAATTGCATGGCAGAATGGAATGGACTTCGAGAATGTTCCTTTGCAAAATTGAAAGTGTTGGTTTCCCCCTTCAAATGTTCCTAGAATCAAGGTCCCTGTTATAAGAATGATTGCAGTATGCACATTGTCCGTGCATTGTCCTCTTTTTTTAGGATGGTATTCCTAGATTAATTTTTCTCAGAATGGTTTTTTCTGAGAGGTCTTCTATGCTTTTGGGAGGGGATGAGTCTTCATGTTTAGTCCTTGACAGTTGTGTGCCATCTTCTGTTGGATTTGAGCAGCAAATGAGCAATCTCTCAAGGTAAAGGTCTAGAGAATGATTGGTTATCTTTTGTTATGGTGTTCTTCTGAAAGAGCTAGGATACACCATGTTCATTTCTTCCAGATTTGTATTGACAGGAAAACCCTAACTTTTGAATCATTAAAATTGTAGAGCTGTTGCCAGTATCTATTGTTTGTTTGATACTTTTCAACGTTTACTGTTTTCCATGGGGACGTCACCTTGGGACCAATATGATATCACGTTCGTTCATATTGGGGGGTTAAAAATCAAAAAATTATAAACCAATATATGGGTAGTATGTTGAGGGTAAAAAGGGTTTTTTTTATTTACTATATAAATATCCAATATGATGGGGCATATTTTATTGCAAAGGGTTGCCCGTGCCTCTACCATAAGCCTACCACAAGCCTGCATGATGCTGCATTATTTTTCTGTATTTGGAGGGCGGTTTCTCTGGTGCCCGCGCCTCTACCATAAGCCTACCACAAGCCTGGGTGATGCTGCATAGAGTTTTTCTCCATCATTTTTTTTGGATTTGGAGGGATTTGGAGGTTGGCTTCTCTGGTGCATAGCAGTGTTGGAGGAGGGCGTTTTATCTGGTGCATAGCAGTGTTGGGGAGGGAGAAATGGCAGTGTTGGAGGAGATTTACGAGTCATATGCATAGGTTTTCCATAGGTTTTCGCAGAGGGAGCAATGGAAGTATTGGAGGAAATGCATAGGGGTTTTCAAGGGTTTTCACAGAGGGATTAGTGGTAGTGTTGGAGGAGATTTCTGCAGTGGCAGTTTTGGGGGAGATTTCCGCATTGTTGGTGGTTTTCGTGGGTTTTTTCGGTTCTGTGCTGATCATGTATCAACATATCATCTCTCAGGTAGCATTTTTTATTTAAAGTGTAAACTTTTTTTTACATCATTTCCATGGTCATAACAGGAACCATTTATTACCAATTTAGGTTCAGAACATCAGAAGGAGCTACAGGGTATATACAGATATGGTTGCCTATGGTTTGTATTGATCCTACTCCCTATGGGTGGTATGGCATATCCCTTAGCCTATGGGTGGTATCGTCTTGGGTGGTATCATCGTTCGGGACCAAAACTGGGTGGGGATAGAGGGATTTGAACCCTCACTGTATATAAATCCAACTGATTTTCCTCCTATTGCAATTTGCATTGTTTTTGACAAGTGGCAGTGTTGGGGATTTTTATTGTAAATATTTGCGATATGCAAATGGTTTTTACAACTTGGATTTCCAGAGTGGGAACCGTAGGATGAGTTCAGAGTATATGGTGTTTCGAGTAGGTGAGTCTATCATACCAGTTTGTTAATGCAAGTTTTAAGAAATTAAACTTAAATGTAGATCATGTTAATTTGCATAAAATGGCAGCAAATTCCCCAGAAATTGCTTTCTTAAATGAAAAAGAATGCATGATCTCTTAATTGGGAAATGTTCACTATGAGAATGTCTGTAGAAACTGCACAATTTCAAAAGATTCCATCGTGTGAGGAAATGTCTAGCATTTTATAATTAATTTTTTGTAAAAAATACAATTATCGGTATCAAGTGCTCTGGGTTTTACATGGCATGGATATGGAGCTTCATTTTAAGACATTTTGTCACAGAGATAAGAAGAAGGTGACTAAGTAGAATCAATCATTTGTATCCATATAAGCATCTATTGATTCTTTTCGGAAAGCCATCCATGTGATATGTTGATTGGAAAAATGCCAGGAATCCTTGATTGGTTTGGACGGCGTACATGGGTTACCTTCTACTAAGATGTTTCTGCAGTGGGAGTAGAAAAAGGCTTGAAGAGGTAAAAGTCCTAGAACTTTTTATTGAAGCAGTGATGATCTCTAAAATCCTTATGGTATTGCAACTTGTTTTAAACCCTCCATTATAAGCCTCTTCTTGCTGGTGTGGAACCACTGTGGCAACTTACGGGGACTTGATAAACAACAACATGGTGTTTGTACAATGTAGATAAGTCCGTATTGATATTCCAAACTATCATATTTCCATGTTTTTCAATTTATAGTTGATCTTTCCTCTTCCTTTTTTAATGTTGACTGCCCGGTCTCTGAAAAATCTAGTCAGCAAATTTATATCCCAGTATTCAATTATTCATGTTGGCTACAATTCAACATGTTTTAGGATCTAGGGGGTATGGTATAAATTCTTTCTACGGATTTTAGATGCATTGTGGGAAGTGGAGGTGGATGGACAAGATTTGTGATCATTGACGATGGTTGGAAATTCGTTAAAAACCCAGGAAAGGTCGCTAATAAACAGTAAGACAACTTTAGAAGCACAAATTCTGGAGCTAGATAACTCTGAATGGATGAAAAAATCATAACACTCTGTATTTTCTTATGTTATTCAAGGTCTATGGCCACTGAACTCACATAAAAGAGAATAATAAGTTTCAGATAGATGTGGAAGAAGGAAAAAGGCCACAAGATCCAGCCAAGGGCATTCAACATATAGTTGAAATAGTCAAAGAGAATTATAGTTTGAAGTAATTCATAGAATCTTATGGAAAATGTTGTTAGATGAAATTGCATAGTTAAAAAATGTTCAATTGAAACAAAACAATAATGGTAATTCTGAAGCCGAAAAGTACCTTTTTCTTAGCAGGTATGTGTATGTATGGCACACAATTACAAGTTACTGGGGAGGGGTTAAGCTAGAAATAACTGAAATGGATCACTACAATTCTACGTTGAAGTACTATGCATCTACACTTGATTGTTTTTCCTACATGCCAGAAATAGATAGTCTTTCTGTTCAAGGAATTGGGCTGATGAATCCAAAGAATGTGTTCTAGTTCTATGATGAGTTACACAGCTACCTGGTGGCATCTGGAATTGATGGTGTTAAAGTGGATGTTCAAAATGTTCTTACGACTGTTGGAAGAAGCTTTGGAGGTAGAGTGGCACTAACTAGCTAGTATCAGCAAGCACTGGAAGTGTCTATTACTCGGAATTTCCCTGATAATGGATGCATAACATGCATGAGTCATGGTACATACGCTCTTTATTTGTAAGGACTTTGCTCTTTATGTCCTTGTATCTCAGCAAATAAAATGTTATTTCATTTTAAAAGACAAATTATACTTCTCGCATTTTTCTTAGACATGACATTATTTTTTAATTACTTACAGTTCAAAACAAATAGCTGTTGTAAGAGCTTCAGATGATTCTACCCAAGAGATCCATTGTCTCATGTAATTCACATTGCCTCAGTGTCATACAACATCATCTTTCTTGGGGAGTTTGTGCAACCTGATTGGGACATGTTCCATGTAACTCACTTCATCATCTACTTGATCAATTTGAAATTGATTCCCTTTTTGTATATTTCCAATTAACTTGCTATTGCGACTAATAACAATGTTTTCAAAGTCTTCATCCAGCTACAGAATACCATGCTGCCACCAGGTCTATTTGTGGCTTCCCTATTTATGTCAGGTATAGATCATTTCAGAACTTTCCAGTTTCATACTCCTGTGATGAATATCATTGTTTGAGGGTTCTTTCAGAATCATCGCATCTGTTTCTAAATCAACGTTTTGGACCAGACTAATGTGGTCCATCACCAGGATCATGGAGTCATGGGCTAAAGTAGTCTGGTCCAAAACATTGATTAAAAAACAGATGCGATGATTCTAGAAGTACCCTCAAATAATTTCAAAATTGTTAGTTAAAGAGAATTTCATACAGAAATATTGAGCCTAGACAATTTATTTTGTGAAGTTGCAATGGATTTGTTGAGTTGTTCCTAAGTCCAAGTCATGTGACTATGTCAAGGAAATTGGAATAATATTTTGGTGGTGCATTCACATAGCTGGTTGCATTGAAGTAACCTCAGATAACTCATATAACACACAACAATTGAATTTCCTAGTGCACTATTACTAAAATTAACTTGGTTGATTAGTAATGGGAATTTTATCCATGGAACTCAATTGAATAGGCGAATGCAAAAATCTAAATTATCCTTGTTGGTCCTACAGTGACAAACCCAGTGAACACAACTTTGAGTTGTTGAGAAAGCTTGTTCTGCCAAATGGTTCTATACTGCAGGCACTCTTTCTTGGTCAGCCTACTTGGGATTGCTTGTTTGTTGACCCCAATCATGATGGGAAGAGGTAGATGTCTCATTTCTAGCATAGTGAAACATAATTTATCATCCCTTTCATCAAAGCTAAATGGAATAAACGATGCAGATTTAGCAGGTTTAATAGCAATCTGCTTCGGGCAACTCGTTTGTTGCAGTCTATTGAAGATATGGAACATGAACAAACATACATGAGTTATGGGAGTATTCAATTTCTAGGGAGATTCCCGGAGCCAAGAAGAAAAGATAAATATGCATCATGATGAAAATCCAAAAAGGATTTTAGGGAGCATTCATCCACAAAATGTGCATTTGTTAGCAAAGGGAGCAGTAGGTGATTGGGACGGCTCATGTGCAGTTTATTATCATAAAGGTATGGTCATGTTTCATGCACATTTTTTTAATTACCATGGCCAAATTATACACATTAACTTTTGATTACATTTTTTGGTCACTGGTTTTCAGACGGACTCATGTTTCTACAAAAGAATGCAACTTTTTCTGTCACCCTTGAAGTATTGGAGTGTGAGATTTATATTATCACACCAATAAAGGTTATTGAAAGTAAGATTCCCAGGTTTAGGAAAAGTGGTGTAGAGTGATTCTTATTACAACCTTAGGAGATGGTTCAGGCCCTTGATAATCGTTGACAAAATCAACCAAAATGTGTAGGACTAACAACATTGTATGCAATTAACCTAGGAATCATGTACATTAGGTTGATAAAACTACAAAAATCTACACTCTATGATGACTATAAATTTTCTGTTACCTGAGCAAGATTATGAAAATTTTAGAAAACTCTTTGGATTGTCAAAAATCATGCATCGTAAAGAATTTTATAGCAGAAAATAAAACATAATCGCATTAGAAAACACACAGAGAACAAATTATCTCTTGGAAGGATAACCTTCCTCGATTTTTGTATTTTTTAATTAACCATGGCATGATTGTACAAAGTCTTATCTACCCTTACAACTTGTACAAAATATATATTTGTACATTTACATGACAGTTATAGAACCATTCTTGGATTCGAAGG
The DNA here is from genome assembly GCA_001517045.1 of Pseudotsuga menziesii. Classification (NCBI taxonomy): domain Eukaryota; kingdom Viridiplantae; phylum Streptophyta; class Pinopsida; order Pinales; family Pinaceae; genus Pseudotsuga; species Pseudotsuga menziesii. The sequence goes on along the minus strand of LPNX010441315.1, from coordinate 24,012 downwards.
GGATAGCAAAAGTGATGCTGCAACTTTTAGCTATTAGATGACCTTCAACATGCCACAACTAGAACCTTCCACTACCACATAAGTAAGCCCCATGTCCATCGCTACAAGCTTGTCCATTGAGGGTGTGTTGCAATCTACAAGGGTCAGTTATGGAACCTCAAACTTCCATTTGAACCATCAATAAAGATCCCACTTCTAATGTTTGGAAAACCCAATTGCAGAACTTGCAACCCATGAGCATCGGTGGTAGACCTGCAACCTTGTTGCATTGCAGAACTAAACTATTAACTCATACCAACCAACTGTAAGCTTAACACTGCAACATAGGAAATACTTAGATTGTAACTTTGTAAATATTCTAACTGCAGAAGTTACATGGTCTGGATTCTAATAGTAGTACTTGCTAATCCGTAATAGATACTACCAGATAAGCTTTAGTATATTAGAAAGACAAGGTATTTGACATCATGAACCTTCTCTAAAGATTATAGTTCCCTCCAAGAGAAATTTATCCTTTAATAGAAGGATATACTGTCCTGTAAAATAGAAGAGGATGATGTTGAAGGTAAGATATTTGAGGACATTCTTGCCTCGGTGCTTGCATAAAAGGACCAAACCAACTCTTAAATAACAAAGGTTCCATCGATTAGGACCTTACCTAACTAATATCAAGACCTTTCTATTGGTTTAAATGGCAAGATCTTACTGTCTTCACTACACTTGTTACAATAAGGTATATGACCAAGTGCCAACCCTTCTAACTCACATAAGTAAATAGTACTATTACCTATAATGAAATTTGACATCAAGTTGAATAATCCCTTTCCATTGTATATGTTGACGGATCATATTGCTGTAATTTTGTGCAAAATCTGGCAAGAAATATTTCATTTTCTCCACTAGGTCTGATTGACATGTTCAATGCTGGAGGGGCTATTAAAACATTAGTCTATGATATAAGAGAAGAAATAGGATTGACAACTCCAACAGTGAATATCAGAGTCCATGGGTGTCGTATATTTGGTGCATATTCTTCAAAAAGGCCTACAAAATGCTTGGTGGGGTCTTCCATCACAAAATTCTCCTTTGATTCTGCCCTTGGCCTTCTGACTATCATGTTACCAAAACCTATTGAAGGCCAGCTCTGGAACCTCACCATAAAACTTTGAGTAGAGTTTAGAACAAAGCCTTCTAGTAATATACCAATCTCTGCTTGAAAACATAGAAAAGGAATTGGACTTCCATTGTGGGTCACTTTTTGCTAGATTGTTTCAATACTATTCTTTGGCTATGTTGGCTTATCAAATATATAACATGAATTTACTATTGTGCACAGAATGTCATTGAAGAATTGGCAAGCACAAAATTGGTCATTTCATGTAATGTATTTGCAATTTTTCAAAGTTGAGATAAGAAAATGTGAGAAGGTAGTAGATATGAATTTCGAGACCTGGACAACAGACAAGGGTACGAAGTATTAGGTGCATCAAAATTTCTGCTTATCCTGAAGTTGTATTTGGGGGAAAGTCCCTGGGTTGATGTGATAGCATATTCCTTCACTCTAATAGCTCATAATAATTATTGCTAGCTCATAGTGATTTTGAAACTGTAATTAACTAGTCTACCAGGATATTGCCTGCCCATCTTCATGTAAATTAATTCTAATTTGTAGCTTAATAATTTGATCTGTATTTGTGGACCAACAATTCCTCGTGTGTTATGTTGATGGGGCTACTTGTGCAAAACCTGTTAACATTTTGTATGCAAGAATTTGGCATGTATATTTTTTCATTTTTGCCAAGGTTCTGATTTTTCCTTTTCCTTTTCCTTTTTTATTTTACCAATCTGTCTGCGACTCGACCAACAATTCCATCATAATGTTGCATGGTGTATTTTCTTAGTTACAACTAGCTTCATCTGCTTTGGGTCATCACCTGGAATAATTTCCATATCAAAGAACTATTCTCTACGTCTCGTGTATGATATGTGGTATCTTCTGGTTTAAATTCTCCCTAGAACTTAAACCATACTTCATTCTTCTGGTTTGTATGATATGTACAAAGCACACTTCATTCTTGATGGTATAGGAACTCAACTTTTGATGGTTCTACTTGGTTTCTCTTCCTTAGGGTTTATTGCACCTAGAATAGAGAGGTTCTTATAACCTAGTTTGGAGGAGATGTCTTCTTTGTCTTGTAACGTAATGTAATGTTCCCATGTAGGCTAATAACTTATAAAAAATTAAAAGTGATTAAAGAAAGTCATGTATGGTAAAAATAAAAATAAAAAATAAAACCAACATAGCTCAATCCTTGGGTTTAATAGATCAGGGTTTAAGATGGATCTATGCTGGTTGTTTTTAATCTTCTATCTAACTCAGACAAATTATACGTCATCTTTGGTCCCTGTAAAGCCAAAACTCCAATCCAATATTTTTATACAGGCTTGGAACTTTTAAGAGTGTGCTGCTTAGTTTCTCTCCCTCTTGGTATATAGGTGCTAATCTCCTCTCTAGGTATTCAAGCCTACTACAGATCTCCACAATGATTTCTTAGTCCCTCTAGAATCCATACATGCTCCTTGTTCAGTGATGCTGTTATTTTTCTTTTTCTAGTTAGATCATCTGATCTGATTCTTAAATGAGGTAGCAACCATGTAAAATCCCCTACACAAATGAACCCAAAGGAAGACTAAAAGAAGCAAATGCAGGTGACTATCACCTCTTCCCTCTAAAATGAGGCAGCAACCCTGTAATCCCCTATAGAAATGAACCCAAAGGAAGACCAAAAGAAACAAATGCAGGTGAATGCCACCTCTTCCCTTGAGCTCCTCTCTCCTCCAAATCCCCTTTTTCATGAATCCCATTAACCTATTTTGTTATATTCCAACTGTCCATAGATCCATGCAGCTGTTCCAATTTGCCTAACTATCCACAGATCCATGCAGCTGCTCCAGTAATATCCTGTTCATGTAGTGCTCGTATAGTCTGAAAGGTTTATGTGGGATTCACAATATTGGGGAAAGATGTTAATAAGGTATTGAGATTGACTTAAACTTGGAAGAAATAATAAAGTTGTCAAGTTTTATGCACAAATTACACAACCCATTGCATATATCATGTATTTGGTATTTCTTTCTAGAAGTAACTGCAATCTTGCTTATTGTTGTTTAGTTTGAAATGGGTTGAAAAATGTGGTAAGGATTTCTTCATAGATTATTACATATCCTTGTATTTTGTGGTCAGCTCCCTTGATAAATGCAAGTGATTGGGCATCTCGACCTGTCAATGTTATGGTGGGCACTGCAGTCCTAGTAAAATCCATAAGAGAGTGTGTTAAAAGGATTCTCCAAGCTTTACAAGATCCTTGCTGTTTAGTTTGAAAGGGGTTGATAAATGTGGTAAACATTTCTTCAAATATTATTAGATATCCTTTTGTTTCATGGTTATCTCCCTTGATAAATGCGAGTGATTGGGCATCTCAACCTATCAATGTTATGGTGGGAACTGCAGTCCTAGTCAGTGTAGCTAGGTCTCTTGGCGGGGCAAGATCTTAGTACACTTTTGGAAAGTTGATGTGTACCTTGATTTATACTTCAAATTTGCCACATGTATAGTAAATGGTTATCTTCAGCAGATGTTGAACAAAAATACTGCAAGGAATTATTTGAGCATGTCCTTTAATGGATTAAATACTGAAAATGGTTATACATCTGTCTAGTTTCTAGCCTGAAAATATTAGATATAGTCTCCCAACAGTTTTTTTGCACATGTGATATTTTAATCAGTTGAAACATGTACCTCAACCTGTAGGTTGGTTTAGTAAAAGTGCCAACATGGTTAAGAGAAGCCATGGCATCTCTAGGCTGGCATGTTTGAGGCCATTTTATCTCTCTAAAATTTGAATTTACAAAGGATATGCCCTCTAGTTGTACTTGATGGTGTGATCAATTATTTGCTTTCGAGTCAGTGCTTGAAATGTGTATTTTTGGTGAGTCTAATGCTCCCAAATGAAAACACCCATTTTTTGTGTTTGGAAAATGTTTTATTGGGTTTGCCGCCTAATTTTAGAAACATTAGTTATTGTATCCTATGTCAGATGTTTCATTGATTTCAAATATTGCTTTTAAATTTGTTAGACTTTAATTTATTGTCCATAATGGCTTGTCTCAAGTCTGTGTTTCCATTTTTTGTTTTATTCCTTCATAAAGTTTTAAATTGTGGATGAAATAGAAGTTTATGCTGATAGTTGTTGTTTCTCTCTCTTTTGACAGCACATTTTTATTTTTTATTTTTTATTATCTTAACTATGAGAAATGCCTGTGTTCTGTTTGGACATTTGGGGCGTCTTCTTGATTCATACTTCTTAAGTTCAGCTCTACCTATGTTAAATTTACTCTCTGGTATCCTCCCTTTTAAATTTCATTTAGTAATATCTCTCAAGGCATTTCTCATGGCCCTTATATTTCCTTTGAGATTCTCACTTTGCAAAACCTACTGCAATTTCACTTGTTCTATCTTCAGTATATTTCTATCCCTCTTTCTGCAAATACTCCTTTCTTCTCTACCTTCTCCATAGTTTCCCTTCAAGCTTTGTAAGTGGCATTCGGGAAGCAGACAAGAAGATTGAGACAATGCTTGATGCCAGAGGATCTACTGAAGATTTGCATGATGAGTGTGATGAAGAGGAAGTTGACCTTGATGGTGATGAAGAAGAACCAGAGTAAATAATGGACGAGGAAGCAGAGGATGAGGGATATGTTGAAAAGGAAGAGAAAAATGATGGTCAAGAAGGACTTGATCTTGAACTAGCAGAAGATGAAGGATCTGGTTCATAGGATGAACAAGAAGCTGACCAAGATGCCAATGTGTCAACTGTGGACCCTGAAAAATTATCTAAAGATGTTGCCAATAATGATACTGTAGAGGATGCCTTGCCTGCAGAAGGAAATGGCGAGAAAGCTGATAAGGACAAAGAAGAGTGTAATGATGAGGAATTGTTAGCACGCCCTCCACATGGTACTGAAGTATTTGTAGGTAATTTACCTCAGAATATAACCAAGGAATATTTAACAAGTCTTTCTGAGCAGCATGGAGAGGTTTTTGAGGTAAATGTTTTATCTTCTATTTTTAAATGAATTTTTTACCCTTATTCCTGGCTAGTTTCTTCATATTGATTTTCGTTGTACTAAAATGTTGTGATTTTTAACAGGTTAATATAAATTCATTATAACTATAATAGGATGCACTAAAAGTGACTAAGCATAAATAGTTCTAGAACTAAATAAGTATGTTTCTTGCAAGGATGAAGATTCCTAGTCTTCTTGAAGGTAGCGATATCCTAGAAGAAATTTATTGAAAAGGATCCTATAAGTAAAGGTTATGTTTTGTGAAAATTTATAATCCTATTAGACTTTAGGGATTTCAATGAGTATATAATTAATAATTGGGTGTTATATCAAAGGATATATTTATCTCATGATGGTTTTACATTTTCATATTGCATTTGTGGCAGTATTTTTGTTCCAAAATTGCCATTTCGGCAATATTGAATGACAATATTGGTGGCATCTATTTGCCACTCAAATATTTGTTTTGATAAGAAAAAACTTACAGGGAAATCCAAGGCTTGTTTCTCCACATTTGTGGATGTCATCCCTAGTAATTCCATTGGCATAGTCCAGTGCACCCACCTAAGGGGATTCTAACCATGTATGTACTAGCATGGAACTAGGCAATTGCATGATAACATTGGTGACAATATACATACATTATTTTATTGATACCAGTTTGGAGTTGTTATCCACATTTATGCTTGATTTTAAGGTTGGGTATGCTAGCTTGATTGTTGTTCTAGATAGAGTACAATGGCACTCTCTAATGAGGGACAAAATAAATGCTTGAGTACAATGTTTTTGATGTTTTTTTCTGGGGTTGTTATCCACATTTCTGCTTGAGCACAAGGTAGGTTGGGTATGCTAGCTTGGTTATTGTTTTGGATGGAGAACAATGGAATTCTCTCATAAGGGACAAAATAAATGTTCCTTGATTTAAATTTGTAGACAACATACCAAACATAAGCAAAGTCCACTGCACATCTGATAAGAATTTTATTGCACATAAAAAAATTGATAATTAAAGGAATGAGACCTAGGGAACCCTAGCAGGTCACAGTTCAACCCAGGCAGCCCAAGAGGCATCACAAAGTGCCCAAGTAGGCAAAAGAGAGGTCAACACCTATATCTAACAGCCCATGAGGTCATAGTTTAGTTCTATCAGCCTCAACAGGGTCACAGCTGAGCTCATGCTGCCAAACAAATATCACATCTCTATCAAATAACACACAGAGATTATGACCCTGTCCTATCAGAGGTCACAAATAAGTTTAAATAGCCCTATAGGTAACTATTTTGTCCTATAAGAGATCACATCTTATTCCAAGTATCCCTAGCAGGTAATAATTTACAAAAGTGCTCTTTGTTACTTGTAAAGTGTCTATATTTAATCATTATGTTTTCTTATCATGAAATCTATTAACGCAGACCTCTTATTACAAGACATAAGTACTTCCCTTGCTGAAGCAGCACAGGATCCTATACTTCACTCACATAGATTCTCAACTTGCCAATAATGGTATTCCTAGTTATATTCAAAAGCTGAGGTGTCGTGCAAATTATCAAGCCTTGAGATATACAACATCCATTGAAGAACTTGGAAATACTTTGGTGTTCGGGATGCGGAAGGATGGAAATTATTACATTGCACTTCATTTAAGGTAGGGTAAATAACTTCATGATGCAATGTACACAATGAAAAATGAATCAGTGATATGCTTATAGAGTCTGCCACACATGTTTTTAACCTTTTGTCATGCAGCGGGTGTAGATATGAATATGTGTGCACATCATATTCCATATATTGATTTTCTAGTTTGCTTCCTTTATTCTGACAATGGTGTAGATATGAGAAGAGCATGCTTTCATTCACTAGATGTATGCATAAATTGACATCAAAGGAAACAGAAGAAATTCGGCAAATGAGATATGAATTCAATCAATGGAAGGAGAAAGACCACAACAAACATTTACATTGTAGCAGGGGAAACTTTTCGGAATGATAGCATGAAAGTTCTGTATGATGAATTTCCAAATATCTTTACCCATTTAACTCTAGCTATAGAAGAGGAGATAGAGACTTTTGAAAACTATCAGAACAGGCTTGCTACATTGGATTATATTGTAGCTCTATAAAGCGATGTTTTTGTTTATACTTATGATGGGAACATGGCAGAAGCAGTGCAAGGGCATAGGCGGTTTGAAGGTTTCAGGAAAACTATCAGTCCATATAGGTACCTCTTAATATTTTCAAAGCTCAATTTCGTTACCATGCTTATAAATTTGTTATGCTTCATAAAGTTTTACTAATTGGGTTGTACGAGTACATGAAAAATCTAGTGAAACTGACAGATAAGTTGGATCAAGGTCATATTTCATGGAATAAATTTGTATCCAAAGTGAAAAAGTTACACTCTGACCGACAAGGATCTCCTTATCCAAGAGAATCTGGGGATTTCCCAAAATTGGAGGAAAACTTCTACGCCAATCCCTTACTAGGTTGTATATGTGAGAAGCATTGAAGATTGAACATGCATGAAAGCTAAGCATGTGTATTGGAGAGCATCAGAATGATTTTCTTGTTGTCATATGAACTTCAAGGAGAAAATCCAAAGTTTGTTCTGCCTACAACAAAATTCCTTACTTCTCATGGAGGAGAAAATCCTCTACAAATAAGCCGTGAGGAGAAAGATTGAAATATATTTTTTCATATAAAAGTGAACATTTCTTTATACCTAGACACCACAGAAGGGTGGAATCACATTACTTGGATAGTGGAGTTACATTGTTTGGGTAGTACAACGTTTAGAATAAGGGAAAGATACAGGATATTGGATTTTATTAGTATCCAACCTGGTTTCAACTACCAGCTTGTATGAAAACATACCTTGCAAGTACCATTCCTGAAGGTGGGGTATTTGATCATGATGCTCATATATAGTTGGATGTGTCCTTTTCCCTGGTGTTTTGCATATTATTTGTCATGATGGAAAGGAAATCAAATTGCATCATATGTACTTTTTATTCAAATGTACAATTGGTAAAATACATTTCATGTTTATTATGTTATTTAATGGGAACATTGATCACTGTTGTGTTCTTATATAATCAGTAAGGACTCAGGAAATCAAAGTGTTCTTGAATCTCAATTCAATTGCTGCAGAACAAGATCTTCTCCAATCTCAACACTTCATTTATCCTGTTCAAGAGTGATTGCCAATATGAAAGAATAATTATGCCTTCTTTCTGTATCAAGGAAAAAAGGGCTTCTTTTGCAACATAGGTTTCGCAATTAAACACCATATGCATGGGTATAGAAAACTGAGTTCATGAACTGCATCCAGAACCTACCCATATGTGTTTTCATAACCTTGGGGCAGTTTTGCATAACACAGTCATATATTTGTTATTAAAGGTGACTTAACATAGGGATTATAATTAATATAAGACAAAGTACATGCATTTAAAAAAAAAATCCCAATTTAACATATCTGTCCATTTAGTTACACTTTATCTCCAATAACCCACAATGTGAAATGGTTTGGTCGTTGCTCTTCTCAAGAAGTTATAATTAATAGAAGATTAAAGTAGCTTGCTAGCTACTCAAAGGAAGATAAAAGACCAGACTTGAGTTGCATTTAGTTTAATCATTCTTAACAGGATTCCTTGGCATGCAATCGTATCTCATGACATTTTTACCAAGCCTATTTTGATTTACCAAACTGTGAGAAGAGGTTTTACAAAGTAGGCTAGGTCTAGTGGCTAAGATTTTACCAGATACTGTTTATTACAGTAACATGAGCCATATTTAACTTTGCTAACTAAGAACTACATGATTTTTAAGGCCCAGTTTCAATCCATCCTCTTATATGGCCTCGCAAACATATCTCCATGAATTCCCATTGTAAGAAATTCCTCATAGAGTGACCACATTACATACAGTAAATGCATTTGTTTTTAGTTCTGTGCAATACATATCCCTAGGGAAACCCACTAGGTACTTCTCATTCGAACGATGGTACCCAAGGTGAACTGGATTCTTAAGGGCTCAAGGACAATACAATAATATACTCATTAAGAGATCAACATGTCGCTTGAGGAAATTGATCTTGGGTGGGGCGGGTAATACTCTCACAACTGCTTGAGCTATAGATGCAATTGACAATAAATGTGTTTTTTTAAGCTCAAGGATATTGATTTTGGTTGGATGCTACGTTGAGCATCCAATCCCTCATCCAGTTTAGTATTTGGACATATACCACTTTACCTACATTTTATGTGGAATTATATGTGGTTAGCAGTTGATGTCATAAATAGACAGTAGCTTGTTTATCGATGTAACCTAAAAAGCATTATGGCATCAATATTTCAATGTTAGCTAAGACTTGGTCCAGAACCCAACTATAACAGAACTTGTGAAGACTTTTAGTAGATTTGGAATGTGAATTTACTGAAATACCTTCTGAAAAATACATTTTAGAAGACGATGCCAATGCAAGTCTTTAATTGTTGCCAATGGTTTTTGAACTTCCATCCTCGTCAACTGTTAATGATTTTAAACTTTGGAGTATTTATCTGAGACATGATGAATATGTGACCATTGAATACTGTCCTAATAAAGGTGCACTCTATATGCAATGTTACAAAATTTTAAACACAACATTTTATGTTTTCGTCTTAAGCTCTGATCTTTTTCAGGCACCTGGAAAACAAATGTATTTGTTGTATATGTGCAGTTAACGCACTATCAATGTTAATCCTGTCGGAGGTCATCCACTCATTATCCCTAGCTAGCACTTTGATTTGAACTTTTTCACATTGTATGTTTTTGCCTTAAGCTTTGATCTTGTGCAAGCACCTGGAAAAAAATGACAAACTAGTGTTAATTTAGGAAATGAATGTGATATCTGTGGTGTTGATCATTGTGGGTGAAGTAATGTGCATCCACAATATACATCGAAAGAAGCAAGGTGCATTGTAGAATGCATGTGGGGTATCATGTCAATATACTAGGTAGAAATATAAAGGGGTATAAAAAATGTAAATGATAAAATGGATACATGCAATATATAGTGAAAATAGGGTTTTTTTTTAAATTGGGAAAGCATGTTGGGAGGGGGTTACAAAAAACAATTTTGGGAGGTATTTTCCAATATTTTTTGAAAATAGGGGTATTGTTTCATATGCCACGAACGAATGTTCTATGGCATGGTTTCACTAAGTGAAGACCCCGTGCTATTTTCTCAGGTAAACTGTATTTCATATGGCAATATTATACTATAAGATAGCCTGGTATACATCCCCTTTATGGAAGATACTTTATATCTACCTTCTTCTTGCAAGATAACTTTATATAGAGTGATTTCCGCTACTGGCTACCTGGTTCAAAGGAAGAATAGGCTCACATCTTAACCATAACTATCCCAAATTATATAGAATGATGGTTGTTCCGTAGGGTCTAAGAAGGTAGTGGAATAAAAGGGCTCTTAGTATCAAAGGTAAACTACCCATCTACCCTGGACTAAGGAACCATCAGAGGGTATCTTGTTGCTATTGAAATAAAAAAGGAAAGGTGAACAACCCTCCTTGCACTAGGATTTGTACCCGCACCAGCACCTGCTTTGCACCATTATTGAAAGGTGGCTGTATTTTATTAATTCAAACTTCCTTTAACCATACTTACTACTTCCTAGATCTGTAGCTTGCATTCTCAATTCTAACACCCTATCTATGGTAAAGGCATCAATCAGTGAAAGAGAAATAGATCTATTATATCCCACCCACAACTAGGGATCCATATCTTAGAAGCATAGACAAGGATATTTTCTGAGGCAGAAACACACTACTATTGTTTGTCTCATACTTTTCAACGTTTACTGTTTTCTCACTTGGTTAGCAACTTAGTCCATCACATAATTTTTTATTGTTCAAACTTCATTGATTCCAATCAGTTTACATACAGACATCAGATTTAACACTGGGTACACTGTACCTTGAGATGGAATGGAGCTTCATAACATCCACCATAGTTTTCCATTCACAAGATAGGGTCCACCTTCTATGTAAAGCTGTTGAGTTCCAACGCAGAAACATGCCACAAGAAATATCAAGTGGCAATGTGTGTTTAGAGATCCACCATTGTTCTGATCTGAACACATCTATAATGCAATCATAGTTGGCATGCTTCATGTCAATCTCTAATTAACATATTGAAGTCTCATAGAGTTACTATCGATGTCTAATGTTTGTCTGATACTTGGGAAATGTACACTATTTTCTCATATGGTTAGCAACTTAGAGTCTATGACATCATTTTTAATTGTCCTTACTCCTTTTAAGGGGTTTTTTCCCTTAAAAAGTTTCCCCATGAAAAATCGTTTGTTCAATTGTGTGAATGATTGTTTTACTATTGCATATGTTCTACTGTTGTTAACATCTCCGGTACTATCTCTATTATAGTCTACAATTTTTATAATTACCATGCACATGTCAAATTTCAACAAAATTATGATGAGAACTTGAAAAGGACCATTGTTGCATTCCAAGATGTGCCTAGAATTCATGATTTGGGGTTGTTATTTTGAACATAATTCTCTTTTGTCCTCCTTTAACATTGAAAATTTCCCAGAATTGCTTATTGCATTCTCATAATTACTCATACTATGACCAGATCTACTTCGCATTGATTGTGAGGAGGGTAATCCTACCCATATGCAGGAACCAAATAATGGCTTATGGATGTTTACTTGCTAAGATTGCACAAATTTACTTGGAATGTGCCCAAAATGCTAATAAGTCATGCCTAGAACTTATACATTATGGGACAAGTCCTTTTGATTATTATTCACATTACATTTACCTCAAAATGCTTCTTCTTATGCTCAAACTTGTGAGAAACTTATTAAGTTCTAATATCAACACACAATAGATTTTTAGAAAATAAGTCAAATTGCAATGATTTGGGGCATCATCATTGTTTTCTGTTGCTTTTATTTCTCTTAATGTTAATTTGAAAATATATATTCCTAAGAATATATTTTTTCACATTTCAAGTTGACTCAGTGGAGAAGTTGGATGCATTGATGTAAGCATGTAGTGACCTCATAGTAGCTACTAAACAAAAAAATATTCATGAAGTAGTCATTATTCCTCTATTTTCCTGGTACCATCAGGTATTGTATTGTTTCCATGTTTTTCAATGTTAAGTTTCTATTTAATGTAGAAACTCATGGTCTACAACAATAAATATTTTCAATTGTTCTAATATTAAGTATTTTTTTCACTAAAATGCTTTGGACTCTTTTGCAAAGCTTCGATAGAGAGCGGAATAAAACTAATTTATGGATTATGTCCTTAGACATGGTGATCATGTTACCTTATATGGATTTGGTTTGTTGTTTGTTAGAGTGGGAGAAAAATCACATGTCTAGTGCAGGATCATTATTGTTTTTCCAAGCTAGTCTTGAATTTAAATTCTACACTAAAGTCTTATCTATGGGTTGTCTAGTATCTTGAAAGAACATGTTAGAATCTCCCATTATGGTTTTTAATAAGAGAGTTACGTTTATGATAAATTTAGATTGTAATTTAGAAATGTGTTAAAGTCACATATATTAACTTGGATTGCTCCCAAGTTTGAGTTTTTTTGTGTAGTTACCTTATGAGGCTTCCTTTGCATCCCTAGAACAAGATGTTGGTTGGGAATTACTTTTAGCTCCTATAGGTCATTGATAAGTGATTTTCATCAATCTCACACAAATTTCCCCTATTTTGTAGCATGCTCCTCTACCTTGGTTCCCTTCAAGCATGAGTATTGAAAAGGACTATTCAATACCCAACCTGAAATAAATATTCATATGATTTTAATCTTTTATAACCCCTGGTACTGTTTGTCAATTGAGTAATGGTTTTTTAGTGTCTTGTTTGAATTCGTTCTTCTTCTTATCTTTTAGAATTAGGTCTATGCATGATGAAATTGGCCCCTAAATATATCAATCTATCAATCTCTTAAGGCTGAATAATCAGAAAATTTTTATCTGCTCTTGGCAACTTAGTTAGAAATACTAGTTACTATACTATGCCTATTTGCAAATGGAAGGAAAAAAGCATCTGCAAATTGTTTTAGTAATTAGTATAAAGTATTATCTAATTACAAGTAGTAACCGGGGAAGTTGCCCTATTTTCATTGAAGTTTCATATCTATCATCTATAGTTATCAAATTTCATATATCATGACCTATACATTGTTATAAACATAAATGAAATGCTTACCTCTAACATCAGAAAATATTTCTCACGTTTCTTGAATTCTTTGTCAAATTGGTTTTGAGCCTTAACATGCTTCTCTAGTGATATTTGGTAAAGGAGGATGCAACTTCAAGCATGATTCTGACAATTTTATTTTGAACTCATCAGAACGTGGGAATTGAAGAATCAAATCCATAGTGCCCACTGCTCTCTGCCAGAAATGTGGAGAGTACTCCTTCAAAATCAGTGAAAAAATCTAAACAAACCAACAAAGAGTTAAGTGAAGCTCAGGCTTCTGAATTCTCAAGAGAGAGTAAGGAAGACAGGTAGTGGGAGACATTGAAAGATAGAAGTAGTCATCCAACCAAAAGATCTTCCAAGAGAAAGCAGGGAAGTAAGGATCAGTCCAATAATGGTTCAGCCCGCAAAAGGAAAATCTTGGGTGAAGAAAATATGGATGGTATTGAGACAGAAGATGAAGAAAATATTCTTAACTCTCATGCTAAGGTTGTGAAAAGGGATCTGCTTAAAGGTCTCGGTTCCCTTACTGAATCTGAGAAGACAATTACAATCTCTATTCCTTATCTGGAATTTACATTAGTAATGAGCATTGAGGAGCAATGAGGAGCATGCAAATGAGTTGAGGTGCATAACCTCTGGTCAATATAAGTAAGATTTGATTGTGACATCTAAGCAATATAACTGAGACTTGACTAGTAATCTTTTTTTGTTGTTGTATTAACAGCTTTGGCAAATTGCCTGTGCCAAAGTTGCAGAGGCTGACTACTGACTGCATGAATTTATTTTGGGATTATATATCGAGATTTATGTTTCTGTCATTTATATTTAAAGTTTACTTACATGGTCTCAGGTAAATACTTCCATGATTTCCATAATTCCCAATCCTGCAACTCAAGTTTTCCGCGCTGTCGATTCTTGCGAGATGATCCTCCATCGTTTATCTATTTCTGATGCGGGATGCGGGAAGTGATATTGTAATTTTCGTAAATTTTTTATCCCAGAATTCGGGCTTTCCGCACCGTTGATTTTTGCAGGTGGATTCTTAGTCGTTGCTTCAATTCTAGATGCGAGATCGTTTGTGATCGTTGATTTTTGTCGTATTTTCTCTCTTCCATCTAATCTCTTCTAAGATATTTCCTTGCAGATTGTCGGGCTGACCAATGGAATATGGGAAGGAGCGTGACAGTGTTGGAAATGTTAAGAAGTGTTTCGCAACCATGCCCTATGTTTCAATGAATAGTAAAGGTTCTCGATGAAATTTTTAATTCTGCATGATATTGGGGTATGGGGACATGACAAGAGGTGATTTTGTATATGTGCGCACATATACACAGGGGCTTTCGGATATGCGTGCACATATACGGGAGTGCCTCTATAAATGCATGTGCATACACATAAGCGTTTATGTATATGTGCACGCATATACATAAGGGATTATATATATGTGTGTGCATATACGGAAGTGCTTCCATAATGCCTGCACATATACATAAGTGTTTCCATAAATGCATGCACATATATGGAAGGGATTTCGTATATGCGCGCGAATATGCAGAAGTGCTTCCGTAAATGTGCATGCATATACAGAAGCCCTTCTGTATATGTGTGCGCGCTTCAGAGTTGGTAGTAAATATGATAAATATGATAGAGATCCCATTTTTGCTAAGCCATAGGACATAAAATTTATTGCATCCACTTGGTCAGGAAGTCTAGTTAAGCAACTTACTACATATGAACAACACTTATATTGCTCCAGAATTGAAGCTTTCGTCCCATTCATGCAATTTGAGGATGAAGATTGTTAAAATTTCATCCAATAAAGAAGCCATGAAGGAAATGATTTAGAGAAAACCAATACAAGACCTAGAGATATTTATCAGTTTGAGGTCGATTTAGATGTACGTATTTTATGTGACAACCACCACATATATTTGAAAGTGTTAGAATTAAAGTGCACACTCTCTGAGGTTGTAAATGGAA
>LPNX010441285.1:525141-549869 GCA_001517045.1 Pseudotsuga menziesii | reverse complement strand
ATGTGTATGTCATGAATGTTGTGATTTTATGGCATGATGTATGTCATGCTTGTTTGAATTCTGTGGATTGTTTGCCAAAAGAATAATGTGGAGCATAATATATGATTCTATTAGTTTATTGGTTTGTCAAGATTCAGGTCCCCACATGTCTGCTGGACCATTAAGGGATGAGATAACAAGTGGAGTCCCCACATGCCCTGAATCTAGTCAGTGCAGTTGTGTTTCATTGACACCTTCCAGTTGTATTAGTGTTATACCTCCTTCAGGGAAAGAGTCAATTAAAAGTCATTGAAAGAGTCAATGAAAAGTCATTGAAAGAGTCAATGTAAACACTCATTATAAGTCGGGTCAATATAAATTGATAATATGCCATTGTATTAATTTTATATCATTTTTCTCATGCAGGCTTCACTTCTGGTTTCTATATCGATTTGGAATTTCAATTTTGGAATATTAAGTAAGATGTCAAACATTGATTGTGGAAAGAAAAATAAAACATCAAAACAAAAGGATGTAATATCATATTTTCAAAATCCTCAGTCCAATAATCCACATCCTATTCATGCTTCAAGCTCTCTTGAGTAAGGTATCGGTGAGAGAGATGTCAACACTTTTGAGAATTCATCTGCAACCCAGAAAATGGATGGTAGAATACATTCCTCTAATGATCAAAGTGAGACAAATGCATTTCCATCCGAAATTGGTAGTTCAAATGTTGAATATTTTTCATTGCAAGGTGACACAGTGCATTCACGGAAAAGGAAAAAGGGCCAATGGGACACATGGAGAAAATTCAAAGCTGATTGGGTCTCAAGATACCCATGTATTGAACCAATACCTCCAACAATTGAGAATGAGACCTCATGAGAAGTTAAATGCATTTCATGTAGTTGGAAACTTGGCAAGGTAGTGAAATTACAGATGAAGTTAGACACAATCGAGAAGCATGTTGGGAAGGTGTATGATAAGAAAAATGCAAATGATGAGAATAAATCTACTGCCAGATGAAAATCTATTAGTGAATGTCAACATCTCCAATTTGAAGTGGAATATAATGAATTCTTACTAAATAAGAAAAAACTTGAGGAAAGTGGAGGAACCATCAAATCTCAATTTGGAAAGATGATGGAAACACATTTCTTATCAAAGACAATACAATTAAGCATTGTATTTCACCTCCTATCCAATGGTAGTCCTATGACAGATTATCCAAAAATGACGAAATATCTATCTTTTATTCAAGT
Source organism: Pseudotsuga menziesii (assembly GCA_001517045.1). Taxonomy (NCBI): domain Eukaryota; kingdom Viridiplantae; phylum Streptophyta; class Pinopsida; order Pinales; family Pinaceae; genus Pseudotsuga; species Pseudotsuga menziesii. The sequence continues at coordinate 548,625 of LPNX010441285.1, read as the reverse complement.
GCCAAATTTTCCATCTTCTCATTGGTCTTTATCGAGTGGTTGGGAATGGGGAAAATATCTAGCTCAAGTAGAAAAGGACGATATGAAAGAGAAGATTGCAAATGCTACATTTTTGTCACTGTCTTTGGATGAAGTTACGGCTATTGATAATATTTCATGGATCTGCATGAGCATTTATATGGTCAATGACCATATCAGACATTCTTATCTACTTGAAATTCATAAAATGACCAAAATTTCTACAGTAGAAACTATTTATGAACTTGTTATTGATAGTTTGAAGGAAATTGGTGGTATGGATCATTCCATGATTGCAAAAAAGTTAGTATGCGTTGGAGCAGATGGAGCATCAGTAATGCAAGGACAAAGGAATGGCCTTTGTGCTAGAATGCAACTCTCGGCTTCACCATATATGCTCAGTATTCATTGTATGGCTCACATGATGAATCTTGCATTTAAAATAGTGAGCAACTTTTCATTGGTTTCAAAGGCAGAATATCTTGTACGTGAGGTTCATGCATACTTTTGTCGGAGTCCCAAACGATTTTTAGAGTTTAAATTTTTTTTCTGATGGTGTTACAAATGGAAAAAAACTATTAAAATATGTTGATACAAGATGGATATCATTGAAGGGACCAACTGAAATACTATTCAATGAATATGCATCCTTGGTAGGGGTGATGTATGAACATTGCTCAAGTGTAGAAAAAGCTCAAACTCTTCTATTTCTACTAACTGATATATAGACATTATTAACATCGGCTAGAATTCTTCCTATGCTTCATGAAATGAATAACCTCATGAAGATGGCTCAGAGTCGCACGATGTATATTGCTGAATACACAAGAGCAAGAAAATTAACATGTCTTGCATTGGATAATTTGTATATTATGGAAGATTCTTTTACAGATTTAGCATTTACAAATTGGAGGAAGATTATCAATATAGAAAATGATGAATTTTTTTGGAAGTTTGATGAAAAAGGGATGCTATGTATGGCAGTTCGTGGGCATATGGTTCCCTTTTATTATAATGAAAAGATAGGAAGATCCACCAAACAATGCTCCGTCTCAAGAGAACGATTTCACGATGTTGTAATTTCAGTGAGAGACAACTTGAAAGAAATTGCAAAATCACTATCATCAGAGGTAAGAGAACGATTTCCTCGAGATGAATTGTTGGAGGCCATGTCTATCGTATACCCTCATTATTGGGACCATGGTCAAAATGAAAAATTTTTAGAAGCTGACTTTATAAAGAAAATCAAGATTTTGCAGAGCCATTTTTGTCGAGAGGCCGAGATACAAGGAGAACATATTCAAGGTATTTTAGATAAAGAAAAAATGGCAGATCAATCTCAATGCTTTGGTACAACAATGTGGGACCAATTTTCTCCATCGGATAGTAAAGAATATGGTGCAATTACAAGATTATGGACTAAGCTCAGTGGTAGCAAAGTGCTATGGGAAAAAATGTCAGAATATTTCAAATTAGCAGATTTATGTCAAACCATGATTTTGGGATCAGTGGAGGATGAGAGAATGTTTAGTGCACTGACATTCTTGAAGTCAAAGTTGAGGAACAAGATTGATAAAAATGTGGATACATGCTTAAGATTATATGTAACAAAGTATGAGGTTGACAATTTTCCATATGACAGAGCATTAGCTCTTTGGCAATCTGATCATGAAAGAAGGGGAGAAAACAATATAACAAATATATCTAATGAACTTGATGTGGAAAATGAGGACCAGAGCCAAAATGTCGAAAATGTCGAAAATGAGGACCAAGGCCAAAATGTGACTTGGAAATTGCATTTCACCTAAGATTGTATATGATCTAATACACATTAAGGACTCTTGAGTCTTATTTTTGTCCAGATGTTCCATGTACCCTTGCTGGTGATCACTATATGTGAATTTGAGGTCGTTTTTTAGGTAAAAATAGATTCTACATTGTACTTTTTTGTTGTAACATTGATGATTTGAGCTACATTACCTTCATGCAGCTTATTTTAATATTGATGTTTTGATATTAACCTCTTACATTGTATCTTTCTTGTATGTGACAGGAAGTGACGGTGGAATTTGAGAATGCTAGGCTTAGGAGCTATCTCTTCACATAGATAGTGTCCTAACATTAAAGGATAAATAACTAATTTGACAACACTTTCACTAAGCAAGAATGAGCTCATCCAAGTACATGAAACCATGTTAGTGTTTAACAGGAATATCTTCACAAATTTTTATGGTTTGTTTATTGCTTTTGTTTGAAGCATTTTGTCGCTTTTTGAAGTTTGTGTGTATTTTGGTTAAATATTGTGTTAGTACCTTGAATGCTTATAGTTCTCATTTGATGCTTGATTTAGCCATTTGTTGTAGCTTGAATCAAGATTGGTTTTAATCGGTTTCCATTGATTCAGGGTTTGAGAAAAGATATTTTTATTGCATTTTAGTTGCATGAATTAATTGTCTTCACTTTCTCGAATCTCGATTCTTTTATGTTGATTGCATATTTTCTTTGTAAATACTTATCATTATTCAAAAAAATAAATGAGCTCTACAAAGCTAAGCGAAGAGAAAAATGGTCTATGCACTAGGTTCTTATGAATTGAATGTAGGATACCTATTGGCACGAGACCAACATTCATCTAATGCAATAATCAATTGCATAATTACAATGCATAATTCTATTAGCCTCTAGTGACAAGTATTCTTCCAGAAGACTGTCATTATCAACCAAAGATCTTGTGAGGTTATTTGTACTTCATTGATGGTACTGATTCTCTATTGTTTAATTCCTGTATATTGTTGAGGCTATTGCTTTGCTTTTTTTTGAGCTGGGTCGTAGTCTTTATCAGGCTGCTAAACCTTACTAAACCTTACTAAACCTTCCTAGGTTGATATGTGACTGTATTGATGATTCTATCTTGGGTTGCGGCATTTGTGACCTTGCTTGACCTTGTGGGATGTTGTAGATAAGGCCGTGACTTTTTGGGCTTCTATATATGTCTTGTGAACCTTGTGGGCTTCTAGATCTGAACCATGAACACTTGTTAAATTGTTAAACTCATCTGTGACTATTTAAAGGATGTTTGGATTAAGTTGTGATCAATGTGAGACCTCTAAGTTTGAACCGTAAATTTTCTAAGATCTGTTCATCCTATTAGAAAAGGATGCAATTCTTTTAGGCCTGTTTGGAGTAGGCTATCATTGCTGGTTGTTTTGACATGTTGATATAGGTCTGTAATAATGAATTAGTAGCTTCATAATAGTGATAGATCAGATCTGAAGCAGTCCCAAACTGATGTGTGTTCAAGTGGTGGTAGGGGGGTTGATTTTTGATGGGATTGAGACTCCCTGACCATTTGCTAGATGGACAGGATGAATTTGTCTCTCATCTGTTGTTCTCAGAGTCCCTATCCTCTCTATTCCTCATTTTTGGTCTATCAGTTCAATTATTATGGAGTCCTAAAGAATGCCAAACAGAATCCGACCCCCAATTCCTCGGTAGTCTAGTATCTTGTGATTTTTCTTAGACTGTGTATTTCAATGACTGTCAAGGTCATACCTGCTTCAATTTATAAGGTATTCATCTATTATGATGGATCTAGATAATGTTGAGTTGGGACTTTTATAATTATATCTAAAAGCTAAAAGCTAACAATACAAATTGGGATCCCAAAAGGAACTCCTATAAAAAGCTAAAATCTAACAATACAAAGTGGGATCCCAAAAGTAGCCCCTATAAAAAGCTGAAAGCAGAACTCAAACCTAACCCCAACTCCATATATGAATTTGAGGTTATGTTTTAGGTAAAAAAAGATTCTACATTATACTTTTTTGTTGTAAGATTGATGATTTAAGTTACATTACCTTCATGCAGCTTATTTTAAGATTTATGGTTTGATATCTATCTCTTACATTATCTCTTTCTTGTATCTGATAGGAAATGATGATGGAATTTGAGAAAGCTAGGCCAAGGAGCTATCTCTTCATATAGATAGTTTCCTTACATTAAATAATAAATAACTAATTTGACAACACTTTCGCTAAGAAAGAATGGGCTCATTCAAGTACATGAAACCATGTTGGTGTTTAGCACAAATATCTTGACAAATTTTTATGGTTTGTTTATTGCTTTTGTTTGAAGCATTTTGTCGATTTTTGAAGTTTGTGTGTATTTTGGTTAAATATTGTGTTAATTCCTTTGAATGATTCTAGTTCTCATTCAATGCTTGATTTAACCCTTTTTTGTAGCTTGAATCAAGGTTGGTTTTAGGATTTGAGAAAAGATTCTTTTATTAACTTTTAGTTGCATGAATTAATTTTCTTCAATTTTTCAATTGTTTTACGCTGACTGTATATTTTCTTTGTAAATACTTATCGTTATTCAAAAAAATAAATGAGCTCTACATATCTAAGGGAAGAGAAAAATGGTCTATGCACTAGGTTCCTATGCATTGATCGTAGGATACATATTGGCACAAGACCAACATTCATCTAATGCAATAATCAATTGGCATAATTACAATGCATAATTGTATTAGCCTCCATGACCATCATTGGCTAGTGGAGGCCAAGTTCGAGCATAATGTATGATTCTATGAGTTTATCAGTTTGTCAAGATTCAGGTCCCCACATGTCCGTTGGACCATTAAGGGACAAGATAACAAGTGGAGTCCCCACTTGCCCTGAATCTAGTCAGTGCAGTTGTGTTTCACTGACACCTTCCTGTTGTGACTTGTGACTCTACATGTTCTGTTGTTGATGATGTGATTCATGTTATTTGACTAATGTTGTTATTCTTTTATTTTTACAATATTATATAAATTAGTGAAAGATTCACCAATTTCTACAATTTTTTATAATGAAGTTAAATATTCGCCAAGTTTTTACAACATTATATAATAAAATGAAAGATTCGCCAAGATTTTACAAGATTATATAATAAAATGAAAGATTCGCCAAAATTTTACAACATTATATAATAAAATGAAAGATTCGCCAAGATTTTACAATATTATATAATAAAATGAAATATTCACCAAAATTTTACAACATTGTATAATAAAATAAAAGATTCGCCAAATTTTTTATATATACATATTATATTATTGATAAAATCGCCTTCAAATTTTCCTATATATCGGAGAGATTCGCCCAATTTTTATACCTATAATTCTAGGGGGGGTTCTTAAAATCATCCCTGATGGAGAGTAGGCATACATGAAGCTTGCTTGAAGTGGCTCTGATACCATGTTAAAATTTCTATGCCATTTAGATCATCAATAAATGAATCCAATATTATTGATGCATTAAAATAGGAATGAAGATACACACTAAACAAATCAAACTACACAAGAAATGGATGAGTATAGCTCACATAATTACAGTATCATTGTCATTAATTAATCTGGTGTTACAATAGTGTTACATAAGGAGGAATTCAAATTCATTAGGGATGAATTCAAATCTGCCAACTGGATGTGACTACATCTGACTGACTAGTTAACTAATGGTGTCTCAATCAATATCAGAGTCCAAATTGTTAACTCCATATGTCTAATCAAGTCACACAATCAGTAATAAATAGTTAACTCAGTCTGATTGAAGTGGTAGGTGAGCAAGGGCGCCTTATCCATATGCAACCATGCATAATTGGTGCTAACTGAAATGATTGTGATCTAACTGAATATAACTAGAAAATAACTAAGCTTCACTAGTTCCAACTCCAACTGACTGAAGGAGGTTGGTGCCGGGACTCCCAGTAGCTCCTAAAATGTAGGGATTGGTCTAGGAGGCACCTAAACTGGTGCATGCAAATGCAGTAAATGGTAGTTAGATTCTAGCAATGTTCCTCACACTCTAGTAACTGGTACATGTGGCCCCATTAGGCCAAGTGAACGCAATTAATTAAATAAAAATCCTAAGTTATGATAGAATAATCTAATAGACAGTTTGTTCAAGGGAGGATTATAAATCCTAACAAAAACATATTCACGGTTGTAATACCATCGAAGGATGGAAGCCATTGATTAAAAAAAAAGAGTATAAAAGTATAACCACTGAGTAAATCATAACAAAAAATGAAAATATCCTAAGGTTAATTTCAATTCTTTATACATTAAAAAAAATATCAAAAACAATGTACTCATACAAAGTGTGGTTCTAATACCATCCATGATGGCTTACACCATTGTTTCTAAACGCTAAACAAATTCCAACTATAGAGTAAGAGAAGTGGTGGTAATTCCATATGCGATGACACACACAACACTAAGACATGGACTAAAACAAACCATAATGTTCTTAAAAACAATGTGAATCATAGAGGCTATAAAGCCCTCTATAAAAAGGAGCTTAAACCAGAGGGGTTTTGAACAACATAGAAAACTTTTCTTGCACAGAGTTGGAGTGGTTTTCCTCCTCTCGTCTCCTTTCGCTTAGGATTTTAGTACCTGTGTTAAACCACAATATATTTTAGCAACCGTGGAATAAATTCCTTAATTTACAAAAAGAAAATCAGAGAAAGAGTTTTTTCTTTATTTACCTAGGTGTTCTAAGATGCAAGCCTAGGAGGAGGTGACTTTGTTTCCTTCCTCTCCAATGCTCCCAATATGAAAAAAATGCATGAGTTGCAGTCAATACAACCTTTAAAAATTAACATTTTAAACAAGTAAAAAATGTTAACACTCTTTCCCTTGTGTGAGTTGCAAAGAGGTCCAGGGATTAGATCCTTTAGGAAGACCCTTACTCCTCCTCTTCCTGCACAAATAAAAAAATGCGCTGTTAGCTATAGTAAAAACCATTAATGAAAACCTTTTAATAAAAACTTGCAGCTTTAAATCAAATATACCTGGTGAAGGGAAGCGATGAAATAGAGTTGATGGCTAAGGTTCTTGGAACCAAAAAAATCAGATGCAGATGGCCATGGAAGCCATGAAAAAACACAAGAATACCTTGGAAATAAAGTAGTTACAATGCCATCAAATACTGTAGCATCATTTACACTAGAAAACCCAACAAATCACCACTAATAGAGCAAATATTCATCTCTCGAAAGTTATACACCAAAAAACCATGAATGAAGGGTTCAGATAGAAATTCCAACACATAAAAATATTTGCAACCCTAACTGCAGAACCATACGAGTGGACGACTGAGATAATATCTTGAGGCCAGCATGGAAGCCTGGCTGTGCTTTCAACTCACAGCCAAGACACACTTTTAATACCCAAGTCAATTCGGTATGACTCATTAAACCATAGCCAAAGGAAAACATGGCATTTAATCAGTGCATTGAACCATTAAAAATTTGATAAGAACCCATATCACATAGCATTAAACCATTGTCATGTAAGCCAAACGGCATACTTTATTAACCTTGCAAACTATGGTGTGAAACCATATCAATATACTTCGTTCAAACTTTACACTCTTCGCGCCTTAGTACCAAGGTCCTATTTAATAATTACCTTATTACATTGTGATAGGGTAAGTATAATAGCCACTTAAACCCTTATTACATTGCAACGTGGGATCAATACTATGATCTTGTCTCCAAAACCTTATGCTAGTAAGGCCCTAGTAATTTATAACAAAAAACAACACACGAATTTATAAAACATCACCTTCAGGTGTGGCTGTATACAGCTACTAGAACTTGTCATTACCGCAGTTGAAGAAACCTGACATAGGCAACAAAATCATATAAGTAACTTACATAAGTATCATTAATTAAACTCACAAGTAATAATGCTTACTAGAATTGTATGAAGCGTTCTAGTTAAGTGTGTGTACAATTTTTGAGGTGTGTCATTGAATGGTATCAAAGCATGGTTACAGCACTAGGCCTAAAACAACTCAACACTAAAACTACTAAAGAAACCAGAAAATTAATTTTCACTTTATTTTTTGGTTTGATTCTCTTACAAAATAGAAAGAGAAGTATAACTTTATTTTTGCAAGATTGAACATGGAAGAAGTAGGGATGTCTGCAAAATAAGAGTCTCACCCTAGAAATCCTATAAATCATGAAGAGAGAAATATAAGGGATGGGGAGATTTGGGTAAAGTTGAATGAAAGTCAAGATAATAAATATGAACTGCAAAGAACTGTTAAAGAACTAAGATCTGAGATACAAAGAGTTAAGGAGGATAATGAACAAATCCTGAAATATCAAGAGGAGCTGAATAATATTTTACTAGCTAAGATACACACTGATGAAAAAGATAAAAACAAGGAACTTGCACATAACATGCCAAAAACTACACCTTACAAACATAAGGGAAGGAAACTAGAAATTTTCGAGTCATAAGGCTAAAACTTCCAGTGAGGAATCAGTCAAACATCACAAAGAAAAAAAACAAGATTCCAGTGAAAGTAGTGATGATAATAAAAAGAAAAATAAGTACAAACCATATGAGGAAATCTCTGGGGAGTTTAAAAAGATTAAACCACCAATTTTTAATGATGGGATTACAAAATGAGAAATGGTGGAACCCCCGTTATTTGGGATGAAGAAATACTTCCAAATATACAATTACTCAAATGAACTGAAAGCTAAAATGGATATATATAATCTAACTGGAAAAACGAATATATGGTGGTAGGATATAAAGAGAGTAAATGGAATAAAGGAAATATATGTAACCTGGAAAACCTTTAAAAACATTTTAAAATAAAATACATGTTAAAATAGTATTACAAAGAGAAGGCTAAGGAATTTTGCTAGTTAAGACTAGGATCTATGACTATGAAAGAGATCTGTAGTAAATTCCTGAGTTCGCTTCATTACATACCTTATATAATTTATGAAAACCAAAATATACAACATTTTCTCAGTTGTTTTCCTATCATGTTTAAATATTGGATTGAGTATGACAATCTAAAGATGTTGGAGGAAGCAATGAGAAAGGAAAATTTTTGTTACGACCAGAATAAAAATAAAAGAGAAGTTGTACCAATTTGGAAGACTAAAATACGACATAAATTTGATCCAAGAAAGAGAAATAATAAATTACATAAAAAAAACAGAATAATTATGAAGGATATCAAGGCAGTAACTATAAAATTTTTAAATAATTCTGTAGTAAAAGAAAGAGAACCTCCCACTACTTTTAATAAGAACATTGCACAAAAGGAACCCTTAAAATGTTGGGAATGTGGTGAGGAACATTATTTTAAAGACTGCATAATAAGAAATAGAAAATTTAATATTCACTCCATTCAGGAAGTTCTTATAGTTGGATACATGGAAAGGATTATGCTAAGAATTAGCGCCGCATTGGAGAACTACCAAGCAGACCATCCAACTTCAATGGTCAAGATCGAAGGTATGATAAACATTTAACCTATTTCCATCTTGATTGATCCAGGTGCAAGTTTGAGTTATATATCACATAGAATAGTTGAATTATGTAAATTAGTACCAGGAAAATTTGGTAAGTCATGTATGGTACAGTTAACCATAGGTACTAAACGTAAAGTCACTACTTATGCTAAATATTGTGAGATACTAATGAATTATTTCATTATGCAAATCGATCTGAATATTTTACCTTTAGGTTCCCTTGATATCTAAATAGGAATGGATTGGATAGAAAAATAGAGAGTAATGCTAAATTTTTTTGAAAAATCCTTTACATGCATAGATGATAGTGGAAACACAATTAAAGTGAAAGGAATTCCCATAAAAGTTATGATCAGAGAGATCTCTTCTCTACAAATGAAAAGATCGGTTCGTAAAGGATGTTAATTTTTGTTGTTTATGTAATGGATGATAAAGATAACTAAAATAAACTTAAAATAGAATATATACCTATATTAAGGGACTTTAAAGACATCTTTCCAAAAGAAGTCCCTAGGCTACCTATTAAAAGAGAAATAGACTTCACAATCGATCTTATACTCGAAGCAGTACCAACATCGAACGTTCCTTACTGAATGAACATAATACAGCTTACAAAACTCCAATAATAATGAAAATAATTGATTTACAAAAAGTATATTCGACCTAGTGTTTCCCCTTGGGGAGCACCGATCTTATTTGTAAAGCGGAAAGACGAAACCTTAAAATTGTGCATAGACTATCGACAACTAAAAAAAATGACTATTAAAAGTTGATACTCACTACCCTGGATAGACGATATATTCAATCATTTCCAATGCAAAACAATATTTTCTAAAATAGTCTTAAGGCATGTACCATCAAGTGCAAATCAAAGATGAAGACATCTTGAAAACCACGTTTAGGACCTGTTATGGTCACTACAAATTTGTCATAATTCATTTTGGGTTGACAAACACATTTGCAACCTTCATGTGCTTAATGAATAGTATTCTAAGTAATTATCTGGAAAAATTTGTAGTTGTCTTCATCGACGACATACTGATTTACTTGAAGAATGAACAAGAACATGAAGAACATCTAAAGATAATTTTACAAATATTAAAAGAACAAAAATTGTATCCTAAGTTCAGTAAATGTGACTTCTTTAAAGACATAATTCAATATCTAGGACATATGGTGTCTAAGGATGGAATCTATGTCGACCCTCAGAAAAGTAAGGCTATCACTGAATGGTTAGTTTCTAAAAATGTAACTGACATAAGATCATTCATGGGGATTACCAGTTATTATCAAAAGTTCATGAAAGGATTTTCTAAGATAGACTACCCCATAACTTCACTGCAGAACAGAGATAAAAACCTTAAGTGGACTAAAAAGTGTATGAAAAGATTTAATAAATTAAAAGATCTATTAACTACCACCTCTATCCTTAAAATTGTTGATCCTTCTGATAATTTCGTCGTATGTACCGACACATGTAAGGACAGATTAGGAAGGGTATAATACAAGAGAAGTATGTCATGGATTATGAATCTAGAAAATAAAAGGAACATGAAAATAATTATGCTACACATTACTTAGAACTTGTTACAATTATTCACGCATTAAAAATGTGGTGACAATACCTCATTGGAAGGAAATTTCTGCTAATGTAAGATAACATAAGTTTAACATATTTATTTGAACAACAAAATTTAAATGCTAGACAGGCTAGATGGTTGTCTTTATTTAGTGAATATGACTTTGAGATAAAACACATAAAGGTAAAAGAAAAACAAGTTGCAGATGCCTTGAGTCATCACAAAAAATTACTATTTGCAAGCAACAATTATGAATAAGATTTGTCAAGTAAGATCTTAAGTGCATAAAATTATGATAACGAATACCAAATTTTAAAAGAAAAGACTGTTGAAAATCAAAAGAATCAGATAAAAAAATATTTTAGCCTAAATAGAAGAGGATTGTTACTACATTAAAACAAGTTGTACATACCAAATAGAACAAAAAACAAATTAAACGTCATGAATGAGTTACATAAATGATCTTATTCAGGACATCCTGGATACCCGAAGATGATCACCATAATAAGAAATGACTTCTTTTGGCCTAACATGAAGAAATAGGTAGCAAAGTACTTAGCTCAATCCATCAAATTCCCACAATTCAAGGAAGAACACCAACATCTAGCAGGGTTATTGCAACTTCTACCCATTCTAGAATGGAAGTGGGAAATAATTAGCATGGATTTTATAACATGTCTACCTAAAAGTTTAGGAAGCATGATTCAATCATAGTCATAGTCGATAAGTTAAGTAAATCATATTATTTTATTCCTAGAAAATCTACCTATAAGGTTGTTAACATTGCAGATATTTTTATGAAATATCTTTTCAGGTTACATGGTGTACCAAAGGTAATATTCTGAGATAGAGATGTAAAATTTACAAGAAAAATATGGAAAACTTTGTTTAAAGGGTTAGGTACACAGTTGAACTTTAGTACTACATACTATCCAAAAACATATGGGGATATAGAAAGGGTAAACCAAGTCCTAGAAGACATTCTGAGAATGTATGTAATGGACAAACCATGTAAGTGGGAAAACTACCTACATTTAGTATAATTTGCTTACAATAATAATTTTCAAGTATCAACAGTTATGAGTCCTTTTGAAATTATGTATGGACAAAAATGTAATACTCCAATTTATTGGAGCATTCCAATTGATAGGTTAATGTTAGGACCTGATTTGTTAAAGGATGTGGAAGAAACCGTGAAACAAGTGCAACAAAACTTGAAGGATGCCCAAGACAAACAAAAAAAATATTCTTCCCTAAAAATAACTCCTAGAGAGTTCCAGGTGGGTGATTATGTGTACATAAAGGTAAAACCCAAGAAAAAATTGATATTGGGAAATTATTCAAAGTTGGCACCTAAGTATTGTGGTCCATTTGAAATTTCAGCTAAAATGGGGTCGATTGAATACCAGTTATCCCTACCACCAATTGTTAAAGTGCATAATGTGTTTCACGTTTCTATTTTAATAAGATATATTCATGATTCTACTCATGTGATCAATTGGAATGCTATGCAAGTGGAACCTAAAGGAGAGTTTTAGGTGGTACCAGAGTGTATTCTCGACATGAGAAATTTTTTACTGTGGAACCATACCATCGTACAAGTGAAGGTGCAATGGAAGAACCTTAGTTTGGAAGAATATACTTGGGAATTGGAAATTATTATGCGAGATGCATATCCAATCCTATTCCAATATGTATAAATGGAAGAATAAATCATAAAGCTAGTAACACCGAGGATGGTGTTATCCTTTAAGGGGAGGTGTATGTAATGCACCTAAACTTAATAATTTATTATTAATTGTTGAGATATTTTATTTATTATTTTACATATTTTTTAGAGAAAGTAAAAAATAAAACAAATGTAATGAATTATTCTTCTATTAATAAAATATATTGAAAGGGGCATAAGTGGAATAGATATCGAAGAGTGTTTTCTGACCAAAAGAGGAAAAGTCAAGTGGTTGTAGCTGTTGAGTGAGAACTCAAGGTGCAAGAGGCATCTTCCCCAAAATAAGGTCACAAATCCTAGTTGAGTGCTAAAGAGAAGGAGGCTCATAAATGATCAAGTCCTAGGAAAAATACTATATAATAGTATGTCCATTAGAAAGAAGGAGGATAGCATTGGATGAGGATTGAATATAATAATGCAAGAAATGGAAATTTACGTGTATTTTTCTCTTGTGGTGAAGCAAATAGGCTCAAGGGTTTTGGATCAAGTAACTTTGCTGCTCTAGGATTTGTTTGGGAGGAACGTTTATTCCATTTATGTTTTCTTGACAATGGTTCTAAGTTATTACTCTATGTCCTAATTACAATAGGTTGTTTATTTCAAATTTGGATTTGCAGCTATACTCATAAGTAGAAATTATGTTTATGCATTCTTATTGAACAATTATCTAACATGTACTGATTTTCGATCTTGTTTATGTACCAATTCTAAAGTTGCTTATGTCCCTTGTTTATACCTATGAATAATTAGATTTGATTAGTGAGGCTTCTTAGATCGGGAATCCATACCCAAGTTAAGGTATTCTAAATGGTTTTATATGATGTAGAAATGTTTTATTTCCCTAAACCACTTTTATCGATGAATTATATATGTTCTTTTGACCAAAAATCTAGTTAAATTACGATTAAAGTAGTTAAAGTTAACATGTTTTAATAACTAAACAATTTATAGTCAGAACCAAAACAACAAATCAAATTTTCTGTACATGGGATGTATCCTTGTCAGGTTAAGCTACGAATTCATCTTTTACAATATTTATTAAACCACAGTACCAAATCGATACTATTCAGTCTGGGGATGAGGAGATAATTTAATTAAATAAAATGAGATTGAATTATTTATAAAAATATAAGATAGATACAACACACATTCACAATTTATATCTTAGCTAACTAATTAAAGAATCACAATTATCTACAGTTATTTAGACATAAACATACATTATAGATATTATACGATTTATCAACAAACAGTTACATACATGATTGATATACCGAACATATCTAACAAAATCCTTTATGGATCTAAAGCTAACAGTCAATAACCACACTTAAGGTATCCAAAGTAATGCACATCACAATTTTAAAGCAAATCGCATAAGTGAATCTTCCCTTTTCTAGGCTGGTAATAAGCCTAATTACGATGGCAATAGACTATTAATAAAATACAGTAAGAAGATCTAAAACAAATACAAAACAAATACATGCATGCATTATATCTTTTAACCACGGTTTCAATATTAAACTATTACACATAAATCGCAATACTCTATGGGTCGTATTTATTAAACAATAAAAAGGTCAAAGGATTATGATCGTAAGCCCATTTAAATGGCTACCATTGTTTATGGAAAAGATAAGCACAAGTCAATTACATAGTAGCCAACAAGATCAGCATAGAAATGCTAAGCTATCATACACGTTCACAATATTTCATACTACATAATTTCTTTTGTAAACCGAACCTAGATATCTTTAAGAAGGAGATATTCTCAAAACATATTCATGGTCATAAGACCATCGAAGGATGTATCCATTGATTAAACAAAAGAGTATACAACTATAACCACATAGTAACTCGTAACAAGAAATGCAAAGACCCTAAGGGTCGTTTCAATTCTTTATACATTAAACAAATATAAAAAAATGTACACATACAGAGTGTGGATGTAAGACCATCCATAAAGGCTTCCATCATTGTTTTTAAACTCTAAACAAATTCCAACTACATAGTAAGTGAAGTGGTGGTAATTCCATTTGTGATGGCACCGACAACACTAACACATGCACTAAAACAAACCATAATATACTTAAAACAAATGCGAAGCAGAGAGGTTACAAATCCCTCTTTAAAACAGATCTTAAACCCCAGGGAATTCAAAAAACAAAAAAAACTTATCTTGCACATAGCTATAGTGATTTTCCTCCTCTCGACTCCTTTCACTTAGGATTTTAGTACCTATGTTAAACTAGAACATATTTTAGCAACTATGGAAGAAATTCATTGATTTACAGAAAGAAAACTAGCACAAGGGTTTTGGGTTTATTTTCCTGGGAGTTCTAAGATGCAGGCCTTGGAGGAGGTGACCTTGTCACCTTTGTCCCAAGTGCTCCCCACCTGCATCAAATGCATGATTTATAGTAAAAACAAATTTTAAAAATTAACACTATAAACAAGTTAAAAACGTTAACACTCTTTACCTTGTGCGAGTTGCAAAGAGGGCCAGGGGTTAGATCCTCCAAGAAGACCCTTATTCCTCCTCTTCCTACACAAACAAAACAATGTAGTGTTAGCTATAGTAAAAACCATTAACACAAACCTTGTAACAAAAACTTGCAGCTTTAAATAAAAATTACCTGGTGAAGGGAAGGGACGAACTAGAGTTGATGGTTGAGGTTCTTGGAAGTGAAACAATGAGTTGTAGATGACCATGGAAGAAATGAACAAATGCAATAATACCTTGGAAAGAAACCAATTACAATTCCATGAAACATCATAGCAATGTTTGCACTAGAAAACCCAGCAATTCGCCATTAACAGAGCAGAGCTCTGGCTCTTCAAAGTTACAGACCAAACAAACCATGAATGAAGGGTTTAGAAAGAAGTTCCAACACATTAAACACTTTGCAACCCTAAATAAAGAACCATACAAGAGGACAGTCAAGATAATATCTCGAGGCCAGCATGGAATCCTGGATGCACTCTCAACTCGTAGAAAGGACACGCTTTTAAGACCCAAGTTAACTCAGGTACGACTCATTAAACCAAATCCAAAGAAAAATCATGGAATTTAATAATTGCATCAAACCATTAAAATTTTTATAAGAACCCATATCACATAACATTAAACCATTTCCATGTAAGACAAACGACATACTTTATTAGCTTTGAAAACTATGGAGTGAAACCTTATCAATATCCTTTGTTCAAACTTTACACTCTTCATGACTTAGCAATAAGGTCCTCTTTAATAATTAACTTATTACATTTTGATAGGGTAAGTCTTGTAGCCACTTAAACCATTATTACATTGAAAGGTTGGATCAAGACTATGGTATAGTCTCCCAAACCTTGCGCTAGTAAGGCCCTAGTAATTTATAACAAAAACCAAAGAAAGAATTTGTAAAACATCATCTTTGGGTGTGGCCATACACAGTAGTTAGAACCTTCCATTACCATAGGTGACAAAACATGACATAGGCAGGGGAATCATATAAGTAACTTACATAATCATCATCATGTAAAATCACAAGTAATACTGCTTGCTAGAATTGTATGAAGCGTTCTAGTTAAATGTGTGTAAATATTTTTTATTTAAGATTTTTGAGGCGTGTGACAGAAAGATTGTGGGTGATTAGGGGAAGGGGGAGTTGTGTGGTAAGGGGATATAAAGTGATATAGATTTGGGTTAGAGAGAGAGAGAGAGAGAGAGAGAGAGAGAGAGAGAGAGAGAGAGGGAGAGAGAGAGATGTTGTAAGGGGAGATGGTTCAAAGGGGAATTACAAGAGAGAGACATAAAAGGGTGAAGGGAGTGGTTATGGGTAGGGAGAGTAGGAGGGGGGATACAAAGAGAAAAGGGAGTTTATGCATAGTGAGAGTGAGAGAGAGGGTTAATGGGTGAGTTTTAATGGATTGGGGTAAAGAGAGATGGGTGAGGGATAGGTTTAGGTATAGTAGTAGGGGAGAGAGAGTGAGAAAGGGGTTAGTAAGGTTTAGGGGGAAGAGAGGAGAGAGAGAGACAAAGTAGAAGAAGAGGTTTAGAGCTAGGGGGAGGAGTAAGTATTTAAGAGAGATAAATGGGATTGTATAGGGTTGGGGGAGAGATACTTCTAGGATTTAAGGGTTGATGGAGGATTATGGGGGAGAGAGAGAGAGAGAGAGGGTTAGTAAGGGGTTTTATGGCCTGAGCAAAAAATATCTAAGTATCCCTGAAGGGATCAAGGAGGTGAGTTGAAACTCACTATAAGATAATGATCAAGTTTTGTATCAATGAATCATTACCTCTATTATACTTGTGACATAGTATTACATCTAGGGGGGTAGGCCACTCCCCTGTACTTCCATGGACTGATAACCACCTTTTATGATGATTTCATAAACTAGGGTTTTTATCAGTAGGGGACAATGCAATTCTCACATTGAGAGGTCATCCCTATAAAGGCCTTAGTAATGAGATTTTGGGTAGTTTTCCCACATCGTTAATGCCCATAAAAACTTGAAAGATATTATGGAACTGATTTATGCTTCTCGATGTGGTTTTTACATCTCGAGCACAAATTCACCAAGTGTCCCTAAAGGGCTCAATGAAGTGAATTGAACTTGTCATAAGTCAATGAATAGGCCTCAGATTAACAAACTCTTGATTCTTTCACTTGTATTGTATTAAACCTGGGTGGGCCTCTCCCCCATGCTTCCATGAGCCAATGACCACATTTTATTAATATTTCATAAACTAGGGTTTCACCAGTAGTTGAAAATGCAATTCTCGCATTATGAGGTCAAATATGGAAAGGAATTGATCATGAGACAATGGATAGAGTTATCATGTTGAACCTTCCCAAAATAGATTATAGAATCTTACAAAACTCATTTATTATTATTAGTGTGGTTTTTACACCCCAAGCCAAAATTCCGCAAGTGTCCTTGAAAGGATCAAGGAGGTGAGTTGTATCTCATTGTAAGTTGATGATAAGGCTTGATATCAAAAAAATATTGAATCTATTAGAATCATGACATCATATTATACCTAGGGGGGAATCCCCCATGGTTCCATGAACTGATGACCACCTCTAATGATGATTTCAAAACCTAGGGTTTCACTTAGTAGGGGACACTAGACATACATGCTTGTACAATAAAATAAATCTATATTTTATTAAGAGATATGGTTAACTAAGAGGTTTTGAATAATCATTTCCAACATACAACTATGGGGAAATATAATCTAACATGCATATTGGCATGATAGCCTTATGGATACAAACTAGGGTTTCGAGGGTTTATAATACAAACTAGGTTTTAAAATACAAACTAGGGGTTGGAATACAAAGTAGGGTTTCCTCGTCACATTTAGATAAATAACATATGGATGGGCATACAATTAATCTTTTCCATAACTTATCCCACAATTGGACTTGGTTTAACATATGTATGGTGTATTATTTTACTCTTGATTTTATTGCATCCACTTATAGGTTAAGCTCGAGAAACCAAGATAATAGATGGGGTTTGGTTCAAATCCAATAGAGGAGGGTTTTGTTTGTTGTATATCATCATCTTTCTTATTGTTTGTAAATTATGCAATCTCTGGGTAAAATGGCTTCAAATGGTTTTGGAATAGTGTTTCTATGGAGGTAGTGTGGTTCCTTCTTTTGGATTTTGATGTTCACATTTTCATGGTTCCTTTGGTAACTACAAAAATGCATGTCTTGTTGTTGGGATGGTTTATTGATATTTTTTGTGTATTTGAAAAGGTGGAGTATATATTAAAATGTATTTTTTTTCTTATGCAATATGTAAATTGAACTTGAATTGTTTCTTTGATAGTAGATATTGGTCAATGACAACATTGCATTTGATATTAATAATTGGTAAATGATGGAGTTTCACAAGTTGTAAAGGTTAGGATACAAACTAGGGTGTAGACTACAAACTATTGTTTACACTACAAACTAGGGGTTAGACTACAAACTAGGGATTCTAGAAACTAGGGTCTAGACTACAAACTACGGGTCACACCTAAAACTACGGAAATGAAGCATGAGACCTTCAACAATTTTATGAAGTGAAGTAGGGCTAATAACTCTCTTAATCAATGAAGTATGTGGCCATTGAAAATTTTATTTAGAATGATATTGGAACAATGAACCATTACATAAAAGATAAACTTGGCATAAAATATGTTAAAGATATGTGTAATGTATTTAATGTTTTAAATGAGAATGAAATATTAAAGTAAATTTTGGTTTTCTTTGAGAAAATTTCAAGTTAGGGAAAATTAATGTTTTTAGCATGCTAAACTAGGCACACTTCAAGTTAACATAATAGATTATCATAGTTATCAATTGATGAAATACAATAGCATTGATTAAATGTGAAGCACATGTATTACATCTTGTCTTAGTTTCTAAAGATGGCATAGCTCTCAATTAGTGAAATTTGTAGCGTGATTCACTTAAAAAAGATTGTTCAAACATATTTTGAATTAAATTTCTAACATTTTTTTTCCATTACCATCTCATTTGCATTTTTATTTTCCTTGAAACGATAATACTAGAGAATGAGTATGATCCCTCAGAGTTTCCCAAAATCACAAATTTTAATTGGATATCCAATTATTGTGCATGCAATAAGTTCATGGAAATATTGAAAGTAAACAATTTGTTCCTTTAATATAGTGCATTCATAAGAGAGATATAACCCACTTAAATCGACACAATGGTGTCATGTTACATATTCTACACAAGAAATGTAAAAGATTTTACTAAAAGATAATTTGCAATAAGTGACTTAATTTGTAATTCTATATTTTAATAACTTATCAATTTAGGGAAGAAATATATTGCCATAAGAACAAGTGGAAACTCAAGATAAAATATGAATTAATAATCGATTGTTTATAATGCAACTTATGACAAAGTAGTCGACCCTTAAATGGCCTATCAATCTACATGCATCTCAAAGTACCAAGATGCACATGCATCCCAAAGTATATGTATCCTAGAGTACACATCAAAACAAAATCTTCCTCTTTTTTTTTCCCAACTTTGACCTATCACGCCTTCTTCTAGGATCACATTGCATATCTCAATTCTGCAAATCAAAGATCAAATTTTTTGATTAGCTAACTGCACTAATACATTGGCACTAACGAACTTAAAAAGTTAATTTACAAAACAATTATTTATAACAAACACTCATCAAGTCCATTCAAGGTATTATTGAATAAGGTGTACTCCTCAACACCAAATCCTCTCTACAATTGTTCTTTGCGAATAAAAGATCATGTGTCAATTAATTCAAGAATTATCAACATGTTCATCAAAATTTAATAAAACATGTGGTCATTAATGAACATTTCGCCATAAAAAGGACTTTGGGAAAGGATATTAGGTTCCTTGCGTGGAATATAAAGCCATTGGATGAAAATCAAGATCGGTTGCAAGCATGACTAAACTAGAGGAGCAATGAACTGTGTCTACTATAGGATATAGTCACCAAATGTTGAAATAGGTAGACATGGAGGAATAAACACTATAACATGAATAAACTATGTATAAGTGTTGAGAAATTTATGTCTATTTAAATCATGTTTCCATCATAGATGCGTCATTAATTGATGCATTAATGACCCCTATGAAGTATAGCATGGACGAATCTCCAATGTGATGTTGTAAGCATGAAAAATAAACATGAAGAAAAACAAGTTGTGCAATGAATTGAAAGTTATTAAAAAACTTTCATCAAAGGATACACATTACCATGTAATCAATATCTCCAAGGTGTTACACACCTTCACTCTTTCTAGGAGACGACCATTTTATATATATATGACCGTTATCTATGAATACCTTATGAGTAGAGACAAATGAAATCAAGGGAACTAGGATTTTGGTCGATGCCTACAATCACAAAGTGTTGATAGAGTTAGACATGGATGAATCAATGGAATAACATGTATCAACAAACTACCATGTTGAAATTGTTACCTCTATGTGAAATGTCTCTCTACCAGGGGAGGGAATCATTAGTTCCAAATCCTCTCCCTTGTGTAGATGCATATAACATGTACAATATTAAAAATAATAAGTATTTTCAATTTATACATGTGTACAATAAGGAAAAAATAGTTTAAATGATGCAAACTAGACCTTCGTAGGATGCAAATCAATGGACACAACATAAATATAATCAAGAACACTAAAAAACACTAATGGTTATGCCAATAAGTATGGATTTCAATTAAAAATAATAATTTCTTTACAAGAGGAAAATTACAATGTGAGTCTATACTCTATTTAGTCGGAATGAGCATGTTAACACAACTATTTTTTATCCTTCCAGACCATAAAAAACTACTATAAGGTATGGGAATTAGACTAGAGAGATGAATAGAGGAATGACATGGATTAAATGTCACAAAATGTGACCACAAAGGTAAATCCAAGCACTACCCTAGATGCAACAGATACCGTAGATATTGGATAGATCAACGACTAATATGAATAACGCATCGAAAAATATGCACGTAGTATAGAGAAAATTATGTTATGATATAAAGGGTCGATAAATGATATCTATGGTTGAGATTAAAAGCGTGTTGGAAAAATAAGAGGTCGCTAGCATGATCTGAGAATGAGAAAGTTTCAGAAAGTGAGATTATGTCTAATGGTTTTCATGCATTGTGCGTCACTAACATGCAAGGAATAATTATGGGCTTGAGGCTGTATTGTGCCATAAAATGCTCAATATGCATGGAGAAATATTATTGTTCATGGTCCCTCATGATATTTTTGAAACTACCTATGCGAGTGAATGTTACCTCCCTGGGGAACGAGGGTGGTTATTAATTTTGTCACATCAATCTTGGGACAAAGTATAAACTCACAAGTGATTCAATACAAATTAGACATGAAATGATGTAATGGTACTGCAATAGGAGGTTAAATCTCTATATAATCAATGAAAGAATGAATAATACAATACAATGTCATGCAGAAATACATGAATGCCATTCCAATTCAAATTCACTAGGAGGTCATTCGAATTGCATGGATTGGTGTAACTTAAATGACTGTTAGCCAACACTAGACACACTTAGTTAACCACTAAATAAACTGTAACTGACTCTCACCAAGTCCTAACTGAATCAGAGTGCAATAGATGACTAAGGCTAACTGAATGTTACTCAGACACATGTCACTGCATTCCAAATAGTAGGTGGTAGCACATCACTAACTCAAAGTAGCTCCGTTGAAGTTAACTAAAGTGACATTGGTCAACAGAGGTAGTTGGAGGTGCATTAGTTCACTCCAGTTCATTTCAATCATCCCAAAATAGATAATTTCATGATGGAGGTGCCTTTACAATTGAGCTTAACTGATTGTTAGGTGAAACAACAATCAGTTAGCAATTAGGTGCACTCAGATCACCCCATAATTACTCCCCGTTTGAAGGAGGAAGCCCATTTAGCCTCCTCGATTGAAGGATAAGGCTTAGTTGACCTCCTTGATTGAAGGAAGGCATGGGTGTGCTCATGATGATGTCATAGTGTGCTCATTTGATTCCGATTAAGTCAATTAAAGTTAGGATAGTGGGTAATTAGGCCAAAATTGACCAAATAAAGTGTGTCAGTTGGATAATGACTCCAACACCCCCCCTTAATCTATACTAATGAGGAGTAAACATGAAATGAATGAAATTCTAGGTCCCCGACAACAAAGGCCATAGGTCACCTTGTACAAAAATGTAACTCTAACAATGCTCAAAATAAAATCTAAGTGAGGAAAGACGAAAAACCCACCCTCAAGTTGAACACTGAAGAAGTAATATGATCACCCTGATGAAATCAACCCCAACAGTGAATGGACATAAGTGAAATTTTTCTCTGCAAATATCTTGGTGAATATATCCACAATATGCTCATCTGTAGGGAAGTATTTCAGAACAATGGTCCTGTCATGCACCAACTCCCTAATGTAGTGCATGTGTATCTCAACATGTTTGGTCCTTTGACTCGTAAGTGGATCTGTGGAGATGTTAATAGCACTTTTATTTTAAAAAAATATGATTGTGTAAAAATTAATACCAATATCAAACTCTAAAAGAATGCCTTGCAACCAAACATCTTGGATGAAAGCATTCACCGCTCCCATGTACTCGGCCTTTGCTGAAGATAATGCAATGGAAGCCTTATTTTTGCTAGACCAAAAAATGTGGCCACCACCAAACATGAATACATACTCAAAAGTGGAATTCCATTCTATGGAATCCCGTGCCCAATCTGAATCTGTATAACCAACCAACTCTAGCTTAGAATCTGCAGCATAGTGAATGCCGTAGGATCTTGTACCTTGAATATACTAAAGGATCCTCTTGGATTCCTTCCAATGAAGATCATGAGGATGCTTCATTTATTTTGATACAAAATTCACAGCATAACAAATATCAGGCTGTGAATTTTTCAAGTAAAGCAGTCTACTAATCAGCTAGCGGTAGATAGTGAAATCCATGGGTGGAGTGTTTTTTCCTTCTTCAAGGCTGATCCCTAAGAGGAAAGGGAATGGGTCAGCCTTACATTCAGCCATGTTAAAATTAAATAATAGGTCTGAAATGTATTTATACTGAGCTACCATTATCCCATAAAAATATTGGGATATTTCAAGCCCCGGAAATTGCTTCAAGAGCCCCAAATAGCTCATCTCAAATGCATCATGAAGTGCAGTTTTAATGAAAGAAATGGAAGAAAGTGTGCTTCTTGTAATAAAAAAATCATCAAAATATTAAACAATGATAATTAAATTACCATCATACTTCTGTATA